>CAUYQU010081135.1:0-24152 GCA_963574635.1 Cheracebus regulus
TTTTGGTGTGTGTTGTTTTTTTTGGTGCCTTGATAAAAAAATTTAAAATCTTCCCTGCAAAAAATTTTTAAAAACCTTGCTCGGTAAAAAAAAAAAAAAAAAAAAAAAAAAAAAGATACAGGAAGCTAATAGGTCAGCAAACAAATTTAACCCAAACAGGAATTTCCCAAAGCACATCACAATAAAATTAGCAAAAATCCAAGCAAAGAAAGAATATTTAAAAAGCAGCAAGAAAAATGAAACCTATTCAATGAAATCTCAATGCAGCTTTCTGCAAACTTTTCAGCAGAAACCCTAAAGGCTGAGAGAGAGTGAAATGTTATCTATATTCAAAGTACTGAGAGGAAACAAACTGTCAACCAAAAACACTGTACTCCCGTAAAGCTATCCTTCAAACAAGGAGAGATACTTTCCCAGACAAACAAAAGCTGGGAGTTTAATCAACACCAGACTTGTCTTACAAGAAATGTAAAATGGAATTATTTAATCTGAAAGAAGAGTGTAACACAAAAACATCTGAAGGAATAAAACTCACCGGTAAAAGTAAGAATACAGAAAAACTCAAAACACTGTAATACTGTAATTGTGATATGAAAGCCACTTACATCTTAAGTAAGAAGATTAACAGATAAAATTATTAAGACAATAATAACTACACCAACTGGTTAAAAGAAAAGCAATATAAAATGATGTAAATTGAAATATCAAAAAGTTAAAATGTAAGGAGGGGACATGGTATTAAAATAAATAATTTGTCTTTGTTACACTTCTTTGCTTTGTGACCAAAGTTAAGGCGGTTGCAACTTATTTAAAATAACCTGTTATAATCATAAGATCTTTTGTAAGCCTTATACACTAAAATAAGTAGCATGAAATCGAAACATTCTACTAGAGAAAATCACTTAACTACACCAGAAAATAGTAAAGGAGGAAAAAAGAATGAATCTACAAAACACCATAAAGCAAGCAACAAAATGGCAATAGTAAATCTTTATTTATCAGTAATAACTTTGAATGTAAATGAATTAAATTCTCTAATTAAAAGACATAGTGTGGCTGAACGGATTTAAAAAAAACCAAGACCCAACTATATATTATCTACAAGAAACTCACTTCACCTATAATGATACACATATACTGAAAGTGAAAGTATGAAAAAACACACTCCATGCAAATGGAAACCAAAAAAAAGAAAACAACCCACAGGAGAAGCAGCTATACTTATATCAGATAAAATAGACTTTAAGTCAAGAACAGAAAAAAGAAAGAAAGAAAAAGGATAAGAAAGGGCCATTACATAATGACAAAGGAGTTAATACAGCAAGAGGATATACAATTGTAAATACACATAAACCCAATATTAGGTCACCCAAATATATAAAGCAAGTATTAACAGACCTAAAAGGAGAAATTGACTATAATACACTAACAATGTAGGGTACTTCGCCACCCCACTTTCAGCAATGAACAGATTATCCAGACAAAAGAGACTGACAAAGAAACATCACAGTTGAACTACATTTCAGACCAAATACATTGACAGAACATTCCACTCAACAGCTGAAGAACATACATTTTTCCATTTTTTCTCAACAACACATGGAGCATTCTCCAAAATAGCTATATGTAAAATCAAAAAATAAGTATTAACAAGCTTAAAAAAATCAAACTCATATCAAGAATCTTTTCTGACCACAATAGAATAAAACTAGAAATCAGTAATAGGAGGAATGTTAGAAAGTGTTCAAATTTATGGATATAAAACAATATGCTCCTGAACAATGAATAGATTACTGAAGAAATTTAATATTAAATTTAAAAATTCCTTGGGACAAAAGAAAATGGAATACAACAGATAAAATCCTACGGAATACAGCAAAAGTAGTTCTAAGAGGAAAGTTTATAGCAATAAATGCCTATATCTAAAATATAGGAAGACAAATACATAACCTTATGTTATGTCTCAAAGTAGAAATGTAAGAACAAAATAAACCCAAAATTAGTAGGAGGAAAGAAGTAACAAAGGTTGGAGCAGAAATAAACTAATTTTTAAAAATAATATAAAAGGACCTCAAAACAAAAAGTTTATTTTTTGAAAAGATAAATAATATTGACAAAACTTCAGGTATACTAAGAAAAATAAGAAAGAAGACAAAAATCAGTAAAACTAGAGATGAAGGAGACATTACAACTGATACCAAAAAATACAAAGGATCATAAAAGACTATTATGGACAGCTATACACCAACAAAATGGAAAATCCAAAAGAAACATATGAATTATGGACACATACAACCTACCAAGATGAAATCATAAAAAAAAATAGAAAACCTGAACAGACCAAAAATGAGTAACAAGAATGAAGCAGTAATATACTCCCATTGAAGAAAAGCCCAGAACCTGATGGCTTCACTGCTGAATTCTACCAAACATTCAAAGAACTATATTAATTCTCAAACTGTTCAAAAAAATGGAAGAGAATGCCTACTATCTAATTCATTCTATGAGGTCAGCATTACCCTAATTCCAAAGACAGACAAGGACACAACAAAAACATAAAACTTTAGGCCAATATCCCTGATGAACATAGATGCAAAAATCTTCAACAAAATTCTAGCAAACTGAACTCACTCAACAACACGTTAAAAAGATCATTCATGGCCAGGCACAGTGGCTCACACCTATAATCCCAGTACTTTGGGAGGCTGAGGCAGGCAGATCACTTGAGGTCAGGGGTTCAAGATCAGCCTGGCCAACATGGTGAAACCCTGTCTCTACTAAAAATACAAAAAATGTGCTGGGTGTGGTGGTAGATGTCTGTAATCCAAGCTACTTGGGAGGCTGAGGCAGGAGAATTAAACTCAGGAGGTGGAGTTTGCAGTGAGCTGAGAACACACCACTGCACTCCAGCCTGGACGACAGAGCAAGACTCCGCCTCAATAAAACAAACGAACAAAAAAGATCATTCACCATGTCAATTAGGATTCATCTCAAAGATGCAAGGATAGTTCAACACATGCAAATCAATAAATGTCATATATCACATTAACAGAATAACAAAAATCATATGATTATTTCAATATAATTGCTTTTATTGAAAAACATTCAATAAATTCAACATCCTTTCATTCTAAAAACACTGAACAAACAGAGTATAGAAGAAACATACTTTAACACAATAAAGGTCATATTTATTATTTATAATAAATAATATTTAATAATAAAGGTCAACACACCCACAGCTATAAATGGGGGAAAGTTGGAACCTTCTTCTCTGAGATACAGAACAAGACAAGGATGTTCACTTTCATCACTTTTTATTCAACAGAGTACTGAAAGCTCTAGCCAGAGTAATGAGTCACGAGAATGAAATAAAGTGCACCCAAATCAGAAAAGAAGTCAAATGATGCCTGTTTGAAGATGACATGATTTTATATGTATAGGAAACCTTAAAATCTGCACCCCAAAACTGGTATAGCTCATAAACAAATTCAGTAAAGTTGCAGGCTACAAAATCAACATAAACATCACTAAAATTTTTATATACCAATAGTGAAATATCTGAAAAACGTAATTAAGAAAACAATTTCATTTACAATAGCTACAAAGGATACTTATGAATAATCAACCAAGGAAGTGAAAGAGCTCTACAATAAAACGTATAAAACACTAATGAAACAAATTTAAGAGGAGGCAATTAAGTGAAAATATATCCCATGTTTATGAACTGGATGAATTGTTAAAATGTTCCTGTTACCCACAGTGAGGTACAGATTTAATGCAATCTCTATCAAAATATGAAAGACATTCTTCACAGAAATAGAAAAAAATTTAAATTCACTTCAAAATACAAAAGACTCCAGATAGACAAAGCAATCTTGAACATAATTAACAAAGCTAGAGGCATCATATTACCTTTTTCCCAAATATATTACAAAGCTATAGTAACCAAAAAAGCATAGTACTGGCATAAAAACAGACATACATAGACCAAAACAGAGAACCCAGAAATAAATTCATGAATTTACAGCCAACTGATTTTTGGCAAAGGTGCCAGGAACACACACTGGGGAAAAGTTAAGTCTCTTCAATAAATGATGTGGGGAAAATTGGATATCTACATGCAGAAGAATAAAGCTAGACACTTATTTCTCACTATATACAAAACTCAACTCTAAATGTATTGAAGACTTAAATAAAAGACCTGAAACTAGGAAAGTACTAGAAGCAAACATAGGAAAAATGCTTCGTGAAATTGGACTCGTCAAGGATTTTTGGAATAAGACCTCAAAAACGTAGGCAACAAATGCAAAAATAGGCAAATGGGATTACATGAAACTAAAAGACTTCTGCACAGCAAAGGAAATGACTAACAGAGTGAATAAAAAACCTACAGAATGAGAGAAAGAATTTGCAAACCATGCACCTGACAAGGGGTTAATATCCAGAATATATAAGGAACTCAAATCAGTTCAATAGCAACAGACAAACAACAACAACAAAAACCCTCCAAATAATCCATTTGAAAAGTGGGCAAGATATCTGAATAAACATTTCTGAAAAGAAGACAACAAATAGCTAACAGTTACATGAAAACAAATACTCAACATCACTCATCATCAGGGAAGTACAAATCACAGCTACAATGAGATATCACCTCACCCCAATTAGAAAGGCTATTTTCAAAAAGATCAAAAATATGTAATAACAAATGCTAGGGAGGATGTGAAAAAAAGAGAAACTCTTAGGAACTGCTGATGGGGATGTAGTACAGTCATACGGAAAACAATATGGAGCTTCCATAAAAAAATGAAAATAGAACTACCATATGATCCAGCAATCCCATTACAGAGTATGTATCCAAAGGAAATGAAATCAGTTATGTCAAAGAGATATCTGGCACTCCTGTGTTTACTGCAGCACTATTTGCAATAGCCAAGATATGAAATCAACCTAAGTGCCCATTAACAGATGAATGTATAAAAAAATCTTTCTCTCTCTCTCTCTCTCTCTCTCTCTCTTTCTCTCTCTCTCTCACACACACACACACACACACACACACACACACACATAAATAGTATTCAGCCATAACACAGAATAAAATCCTGTCATCTGTGGCAACATGGGTTAATCTGTAGGACATTATTTTAGGTGAAATAAGCCAGGTACAGAAAGACAAACATTGTGTGCTCTCACTCATATGTGGAATCTTAAAGAGCTGATCTCACAGAAGTAAAGAGTAGAATAGTGGTTACCAGATGCTGGGGAGAGTATAAGAGATGGGGAATGGGAGAGATTGGTCAACAGATACAAGGTTGCAGTTTCTGGTGTTCTATTACACAGTAGGGTAACTATAGCAAATAACAATGTATTATGCATTTCAAGGTAGCTAGAAGAGAAGACTTTTGAAAGTTATTACTACAAAGTGATAAATGTTTAAATTGATGGATATGGTAATTACCCTGATCTGAACATTACATAATATATACATGCATCGAAAAAGCACACTACACCCCATAAATATGTAGTTATGTCCATTATAAATTTAAAAAACAATTAACAAGAAATATATCTGTGCAGCCTTTTCTGTTAATTTGTTATTCCCCATTTTTATCAAATTTTTATCTCATTTTCTGTAATTTTTAAGAAGTTATTTATTAAGAAGACTAGTTATTCATCTATGTTATATTTGTAAGTATTTTCTCCAAATTTTTGATTTTGAGTTGTGTATCATATTTTTGTGTAAGAGATTTTATTTTATGCAATAAAATGTATAAATATCTTTAATTGTATCTTGATTTTGAATCATAATAAAAAGGCATTACCCACATAGGGGTCAAACAGGGATTCATCTATGTTTTCTTTCCTTTTATTTATTTTTTTGAGACAATATCTTATTCCTGCTGCACAGGCTAGAGTTCAGTGATATGATCACGGCTCACTGCAGCCTCAACTTTCCAGGTTCAAGCCATACTTCCACTCAGCCTCCCAGGCAACTGGGAATACAGGTGCATACCACCATGCCTGGCTAATTTTTTTATATTTTTAGTAGAGACAGGGTTTTGCCATGTTGCCCAGGCTGGTCTCGAATTCCTGGGCTCGAATTTCTGAGCCATCCGCCCGCCTTGGCCTCCCAAAGTGCTGGGATTACAGGCGTGAGCTATTGCTGCTGGCCTATATTTTCTTGTAGTAACTGTGTTTCTCTTTTTATTTTATGTTTAGATCTTTGACCCATTTCAAGTTTATTCTGGTACGTGGTATGAGGTATGGATTTTACCAACTTTACCATTTTGCAAACAGGTATTGTGTTTTCCCAACACAACTTATTAAAAAGGTCATTTTTATTCCAATGATCAGAGATACCACTTTTTCAGATATTACATTTCTATATACATGTGAGTTGATTTTTGATTTCATTTTTTATTTCATTCTTTGGTTCACCTATTTATGTGCCAGTCCTGCACTGTTTCAAATATAGGGGCGCTATAATTTTTTTTAAAACACCTGGCAGGGTTAACCTTCCCTTACTGCTATCTCTCACCATTTTCCTAGCTATTGTCAGATGTTTATTTTCCCATATAAACTTTAAAGTCAACTTGTTTATACCCAGGAAAAATAAAATTTAATGTGTTTATTAAGGAATTACTAGATTTATATATTCACTTGTTCATCTCTATTTTTATGTATATGAAAAGTGCCTTAAAGTTTTCCTCATACAGAGCTGACACATTGCTTGACGTGAAATTTTATCACGATTCCTTTAAATTCCTTTTGTTTCATACCCATGAAAGCTAATACTATTTATATGATTATCTTATATTCTAATATTTCACTGAAACTTATGGTTTGTGTTGGTTTCTTTATTGAGTCTCTAAGATTTTTTGGATATCATATTATCAGTCAATACAGACAATTTTACTTCTTAACAGATTTCTTTAGTACATTTGCTCTTTTGATCTCATTGGTTAATACATTCAACACAATATTAAATGATAGTAAGATACTGGCCATTCTTGCCTTGTTCCCAATCTTAATGTGAATATTTTGTGTTTCTTCACTGAAACTGGTTTTTGGAGATACACATACACACATATAGATATATATACATACACACATACTTGTACACATGGTACACATACACACACACAGGTCTACATATGAGAGAGAGTTATGTTAAAGAAGGATACATTAATTCCTATTTTGTTGATTTTGGTTTTAAATCAGAAACGAGTGGTAAATTTTCTTAAATGCACTTTTTTTTCTATGGAGATAATATGATTTTTCTCCTTAGACTTATAACTATATTAAATTATACTGGTATATTTCCTGTTTTTAAACCATCCTTGCATTTCTGGAATAAATCTTCCTTAGTCACAAAATGTTTTTGATGTGCTGTTAGATTTTATTATTTTCACAGTTATACCCATATATGAGACCAGGTTAATGTTTTCCTTTTTGTGTTCTCTTTATAATATTTAGGAATTGATGCCATGCTTATTCATGAGAGTACTTTGGAAGCTTTTGCTTTTTATTTTTATGCTGGGAAACAATTTATGTACATGTGGGATGATCAAGCCTTTGAAGGTTTGGTAGTATTTATACACGAGACTATCTAAAGAAATGTTGTTTGGTGAGGTGGTTCTTTGATAACTATTTCTGTGGAAACTAGTTTAACCCTTTTATCTGCTAAGGCCAATTTTGATAAACTGTATTATCCTAAGAAATTACCACTTTCAGTTAGATTTTAAAATTATTTGCATAAAGTAGTATAAAGTGGCTTTAATAATTTTCAAAGTTTCATTATTCCTTGATGTTTATCCATTGCCATCTCTTGTTTTGTATATCTGTAGTTTTGCCCACAAATATACACATTTTCCCCTTAGTCTTTTTCTTTTATATTAAGGTTATTTTCTTTGTTTTTCTTTTCTTTCATGCTTTTCTTTATGTTCGGGGGTACATGTGCAGAACATGCAGGTTTGTTTTATAGGTATACAGGTGCCATGGTGGTTTGCTGCATCCATCACCCCATCATCTACATCAGGTATTTATCCTAATGCTATCCCTCTCCTAGCACCCCACGTCCCTTAATTACTTTTGATAATGTTTTGTCTAATTGATTACCTATATTTTTAAGAACTGGCTTTTCACTTATTTCTTAATTCCACTGTTCTATTTTCTGCCACATTCATTCCTGCTCTTAGAGTTATTATTTTCTCCCTTCTGCTTTCATTTGATTTATTCCCAACCCTCTCACAGAGTGTTTTGGGGTTGGGAATTTAATTTATTTACTTTATTCATAATTTTTTTTATTGGCATAAGTATTAGAGGCTCTAAACTTCCTTAATCACTGCTTTAGTTACATCAACAGATTCTGATATATGGTGTTTTTATCATTATTATTTCATAGAAATTCTGAAATTTTGATTTATAATTATTTTATTTCAAGAGTAGTTTAATAGTGAGTTTTATATTTAAATTTTCAAGTGGGGTATCTTCGTTATTTATTTTTCATTCTATGAATCATAATCAGAAAATATTAGTATTTATTATTTTACAGTTTTACATTTTCCACTTTATTTCTTGGAGTGTCATGACCTAACATGTAAATTAATATATGATTGTTTTTGCAAATGTCCTATGTCTAGTCTCTATAACTGTGGTGCAAACTTTGATATACAAAAAAAGTTCACCTTATTAGGTTACATAGAACTTTTATATCGTATTTTTTTTTATCTGTTTGACCCTCCTGAGAGTGGAAAATGTCCTATCATTAATATTTCTACTTCTCCTTGCATCTCTCTGAATTTCTGCTTTAAAAAGTGGCTTACTTTTTGGTAGATACTAATTACTAAGGGCCTTCATTGTCTATTGTGGCCCTTAGCATTATAAAGCATCCTTCTTTGTTTCATTTGGGCCCTGAATTCTACATTGACCAATATCAGGATGGCAACTGCTGATTCCCTATGGCTTGGAATTACCTCGTATACTTGTATTTATTTATTTTTAGCCTTTGGAATCACTTTTAGGCATATTTACATACAACATTCAGTTGGGTTTTGTACTGTGAGCTAATATGAAAATCTTTTTCTGTGTAATTAGTTTAATTCATTTACATTTATTGGTGTAGCTTACATGTTTTGTCTCAACTTTGTAATATTATTTTATGCTATACTTATTGGTAATTTGTAATTTACTGTATTTCTTTCTCCATATAATTCACTTTCTTTTTTCTTTTACTTCTTTTGTTAAGAATGTTTTCTTTTTTTTACTATTTGTCTTTGTACTAATGCCTTTTATAATGCCTTTATGCACCTGGCCAATTCTTTAAAAAATTGAGGTAAGTATTATTCTTTTCTGTTACATTTCCTCAGAATAACATGAGTCAGATGGGCTCACTCTCCTATTGCTTTTGGTACCTGAGCCACAGATTGGCTAGTATTTTAAATACTGACTCACTCCATTTAAAAATATTGTACACTTAAGACTCAAATTGCATGCAGATTGGTCCTTCAGTTAAATGCTCTCAGTTTGGTCACTTTGACAACTTCTCATAAACTTTCAGACACTGAGCATCCACCTTGTGCCTTGGTAGCTATTCAAAAGAGACTTTTCTATCTTCCTATTAGTTGTAGGTAATGCCACAGTGGAGGCTGAAATGCTAAGTAGTGAATTATAATTATCACTTCAGCCAGGGGTTGGAATAATTTCCCATGTTTCAGATAACCAGATTTATTTAAAGTCATGGAACTCTGATGGAATAAACAATTTGGACAATTTATCTTGTCCAAAATCAGTCTATATTGACCTAAGGATGTGCTACAAGCAAGTAATGGCATAAACACATTTACTGAAGTCATTGTATATGGCTATACTTAGAAGAATTATTCTGTTTTGATGACATTTAAAGAGGCATTCCCTTATTACACTTTGAATTTTATCATTTGGGGCCTCTCACATTCATTCTGTGTTCTCAGATGATGATTCAAAGCTTTCCTTTTTAAAATAGACTACAAAAAAATAAACTCAATGAACCAGAGTTCTTTAGTAATGCAACTCATTAAAGGCTTTCGATAGATTTTTGTTGTGAATAGAATATTCAGCGTCACACTGGGGAGCAGGTAACAGGCAGTTACCTTGACAGTTCCCTTGTGCCAAATACGTGCTTTAGCTTGATAATAGTAAGTCACAACAGAGGTAAAAAAAATTCTGAAGATATTACCAAACATGAATGTACTACAGATCTCATTGATATCTTTTAAAAAGTTGTGATCATATGTGTTGTGTGTGTGTGTGTGTGTGTGTGGTCAGTGCAATAAAATAAGAAAATAAAATAAAAAGAATATTAGAAAGGAATTAATAAATCTGTTACATCACTAAATATAGAAAGGATTGTAGCAGTACAAAAGACTCTAAATAAATTATAATAATTAACACACATGTCTACTAAGGTCATTATCTAGAAGGTCAATATATAAAACTCAATTTATTTCTATATATCATCAACAATTACTGAGTAAAATTTTTAAAAGTTCCTGTTTGCATCAAAAATTCTTAAATGCCCAATAAAAATTTTAACAAAAGCCATGGAAGTGCCCAGAAAAATACAAAAATGTTGAGAGGAGATTTTTTAAGACTTAAATAATTGGGGGAAATATCTACTAGGTTCATGGATTGGAATATTGATATTGTAATGATGCCAAATCTCTCTGCACATTGACCCATAGATTCAATGCAATCAGAATCCCAATCCCAGGAGGATTTTTACAAATTGGCAATCTGATTCCAGAACTTAAATAAAAATGTAAAGGCCCACGAATAGCCAAAACAATGATAAACTAGAATACTTACACAACCATATTTCAAGCATTCACATAAAGCTAGAGTGTACTGGTGCAAATAGAATAATGTAACAGAATACAGGGTGCAGAAATAGACCCACACATACGGAAACTTGCTTTATGATTAAAGTTTCACTGTAAACCTGTAGTGAAGGGATAGTCTTTTGAAGAAATAGAACCAAATTGGTTGGATACTCATATGGGAAAATATATTTTGACTACTACTTCATACTATTCATGATAATTAATTTCAGGTAGACTGTGATCTAAATATAAAAGGCAAAACAATTAAGCTTCTAGGTAAAAACATTAGACATTTCTATAACCTTGGGGTAGTAAGATGTGTTTTAAATGGGGGGAAGAAAAAACAGGTCAAAACAGAAAAGTCGATATACTGGACAACATTAAGAATGTCTGCCTATAACCCCAGCACTTTGAGAGGCTGAGGTAGGAGGATCACTTGAGCTCAGAAGTTCAAGATTAGCCTGGGCAAGAAAGTGAGACCCTGTTTAAACAAAAAATAAAATATTACATTAAATTAGCCATGCATGGTGGTGCATGCCTGTGGTCCCAGCTATATAGGAAGCTGGGCAGCAAGATCGCTTGAGGCCTGGAGGTTGAGGCTATAGTGAACCATGCCTGTGCCACTGCACTTAGCCTAGGTGACAAAGCAAGACCTTGTCTTGAAAAAAAAAATCTGCTCACCTAGACGATTTTAAGAAAATAGAAACACAAAGAATGGAATAATTTATTTGCAAAACACATAACCAGTAAATGGATTTACATCCAGAATATATAAAGAACTAGCTGGGAAACACAAAAATGTATGCAGTCTCATTCATTAGTCATCAGGAAAATGCAAATTAAACCCACAATGAGATAAAAACCATCAAACTGGCTACAATTAAAACAACTGCCCAGACCAAGTATTGGTGAGTTAACTGATCAAGTGGAATTATCATACACTTTGGTGAGACTAGAACAGGAAAACTTAGGAATACTGTTCAACAGTATCTACTAAACTTGAAAACACTCATTGTCTGTAACACAGTAATTGTACTTCTAGCATATGCCCATGCAACGTTTATATCTGTGTACTCAAATAGAGGTATAAGAATGTTATGGTAATATACACACAGTCACCTAACTCACTGGTAAAAGAAAAACACACAAATGGCCATCAGAGTTTGAATAAAAACATTGTGTTATTTAATACAAAAGGCTACTTTGCAACAAAGAAAAGAATTACTGCTGAATGCAACTATATGAATGTCTTTCACTAACCTAATGTTAAGTAAAAGAAACCAGACCAGAAGACTAATATAGTATCTCCCAATTTATATAAAGTTCATAACCGAGTAAAACAAATATATCGTGTTTGAAGTCAGAATAATGGGCACCTTTGGGAAAAAAACAAGTGTGATTGAGGAAGTGCATATGAGATTTTGGGAAGTGCTGGTACTGTTTTATTTATTGTGAAAACTTATTAAGCTATGCAGATATAATTTGTGCTTTTTAAGTATGCATACACTTCAATAAAAATTATTCAGAAAATACTGATAATTTACAACTCAATAAGAAGTATGTCAATTCAAGAGTGAAGTAATCTGAGATGTGACATAATTTTGAGCGATTCATGGAAATAATCTATTTTAACTTGGTATTGGGAACCTTTGTATTGAAATAGACAAGGTATTATTATTTAGCACACTAAGGAAATGGGTAATTGTATATTTTCATTTAAAAAAGTATAGTAATGTCTGTTGACTTTAAACTTTTAAAATCAAACTATAAATAAAGATAATTTTCATTAAAAAACAACGTAAATGTTGAAAAGTTTGACCAGGTATAAGACAAAATATTTGAGGTCAGAGTTGGGGAAGCAGTAATGTCATCTGACAAAGTCAGGAGGTCAAGAGATTAAGCTTCCAGGATGCCTTGAAGGTGCATAGGTGACCAGTGAACAAATTGGAAATCATGTTTTAACCAGAGGGGAAGGAAGGAGAAGGAATAGGGATGGACTGATTTAAGTGAGACCTTATATATCACAGCAGAAAGTAAATGCATAATATTCAAAGCTGATAAACCAAGAGGTAGCAATATATCATTGAGAGATTAATAGGCAGCAACAAAAAGAAGCTAAAATGCAAACAAGCAAAAGGTGTTGCCTACAGGAGGTTGGAATGAAGATGGTGACTGGAGCCAAGCCTGTTGCTTTTCATTACAAACTAAAAATGTACAGGATAGAAAGTCACAGCTTTCAAAGAAGCCGAAGCAAACTTGAAAAAGAATGAAGAGGGAGAATTCACTCTACCCAGTAGCAAGTTTTACTACATAGTTACATTAATCATGAAAATATGGTGTCAGCAGGGATTGATATGCACATGGATTAATGGAACAGAATAAAGAACCCAGAAATAGACTTACACAAATATGCCTAACCAATTTTTGACAAAGGTGCAGAACTAATTCATTGGTGGAGGGATAGCTTTTTCATGAAATGATGCTAGAGTAACAGGATATCCCTAAGAAAACAAATAAGTGAACCTCAACCTGAACCTCATGTGTCATACAAAAAATTAATTTAAAATGGATCACGCTGGTCATGGTGGCACACACCTGCAATCCTAGCACTCTGGGAGGCTATAGTAGAATTACTTGACGCTAGGAGTTAAGAGAGCAGCCTGGGAAACACAGCAAGACTCTATCTCTATAAAATTAGCCAGATGTGGTGGTCAGTACCTGTAGTCCCAGCTACTCAGGAGTTGGAGGTGGGAGGATTTTTTGAGCCCAGGAATTTGAGGCTACAGAGAGCCATAATGTCATCACTGTACACCAGAACAAGACTATCTCAAAAATAAAAATAATAAAATAAAATAGATTAAAGATATATATGTAAAATTTAGAACTATTAAAGTTTTAGCGAAAACTGAGAGAAATCTTTGAGGTCTTGGGCTAGGCAAAGAATTCTAGTCTTGACACCAAAAGCATAATCCATAAAAGAAAAAATTGAACCGTTAAAACTTATCAAAATTAAACATTTTTTTTCTTTAAAAAAAGACCTTTGAAGAAGCTAAAAAGACATGCTACAGACTTGTTAAAAATATTTGCAAGACACATATCTGACAAATAACTGTTACTCAGAATATATAAAGAAGTCTCACAACCCGAGAGTAAAAAAATAAACCATACAATTAGAAAATCTACAAAGACACAGACATTTTACTATAGAAGAAATGGAGGTGCCAAATAAGCACACAAAAAGATGTTCAAAATAATTCACCATCAGGGAAACGCAAATTAAAACCACAATGAGCTCATGTGTGGTCCCTACACATCTGACAGGATGGAGAAAATAAAAAATAGCAATAATACCAAATGCTAGTAAGGATGGGGAAAAACCTGGATTCATTGCAGATGGGAATATAAAAGTGCATAGTCACTCTCAAAAATAGTTTGGCAGTGTCTCATAGAACTAAACATCAGCTATCATATAGACCAACAATTGCACTACTGGGTCCTTATCCTAGAGAAAAGGGAACAAGTTCACCCACAAAAACCTGTGCATGAATATTCACGACAACTTTATTCATAAAAGCCCCAAAGAACCCAGATGTCCTTCAACAGGTGGATTGTTAAGCCAACTGTGGAATATTACTCAGCTTTGAAGAAGGAACAGATTTTTGATGTATGCAACAACTTGGAAATGTCAGCAGGGGATGACGCTGAGTGAAAAAAGTTAAACTGCAAAGGTTACATTCTGTATGACTCCATTACATTAAACATTCGGAAAGAAACAACTTTAGAAATGGAGAACAGATTCATGGCCGCCAGGGCTTAGGGATAGGGAAGGGGAGATACAGGAGGGAGAGAAGGTGTAGTTAGAAAAAGCGTGACCCAGAAGGTCCTCTGGGGATGGAACTCCTCTGCTTCTTGACTGTGGTGTGGTTACGTGAACACACACAGGATAAATTATATAAAACTAAATGCACACACGAATGAATGCAAGTGAAACTTGGGAAATATGAACAAGAGTGGTGGATTGTACAATGTCAATATCCTGGTTGTGAAATCATACTATGATTGTACAAGATGGTATCATTGGGGGAAATCAGGGAAGGCAGGGAAGGATACAGGAGATCTTTTCATATTATTTCTTATAACTGTATGTAAGCGTACAATTAGCTCAAAAATATTTTTAAAAAACAGAAATAAAAACAAAAAATATCTTTTCAGTAAATTTGAAGAAAAAGATGTCTGTATGCATGTGTATGCATATATACATGTATATGTATATACACACATGCAAACACAATGGGACAGATGACCAAAGTATCAAGAACTGAGTCATTTATCAGGATCTGGGAAACAAATAATAAAGTACACACAAAGTAGATCAGAGAGGTAGAAGTACTACTGGGTAAGGCAAAGGGAGATTTAAAGGAGGCATTGATAAGCTTTTACTTAAGCAGGGATGAAAATCCAGGCCAGGTATATCATGATGTCTTCTTGAGCAGAATACATCACTACCCCAAACATGTGGTAGATTATAATTGTTCTGAGTGTGAGCTCTAAAACTGACTTGCTGAGATTCAACCTCAACTCTGTTTACTCTTAGCAGTATGACTTTGGGCAAGTTATTGAAATTTCTCTATGCCTCAGGTCTTCCTAATACATGAATCACCTAGGATTTTGTTAGGAGGGCTAAATAAGCTAATGCATATAAAAAGCTTAGAAAAGTTCTTGGCATTCAGTCAGTCTTAGCCAACTGCATTATCTGATAGCAGCTCATTTATCATAGATGACAGCATAGCGATAAGTTTCCTATTTTTTCCTTGTTATTTATTGTGTTTTGATGCTTTGACTATCTGAAATCATTCCACAGTGTCTGGAAGACCTGATACTCTGTATCTCTGATTTCTAAAGCCATTTGAAACAAGAAAATGAAGCAAAGTATTGTGTAGGTGGCTGCTTACCCATGCAGGAACACACAATGCTGCTTGGAGGGGGTATTGGTTCATCAATACCTCTCACTGAACCCTGCCTCTATAGCCTTGATTTACAACATACCATTGTAATGTGAATCAAACACAAGTTAGTAATGATTACGTAAGTTTCTTCACTCTCTTGGCAATGTATTTATTCCTTACCAAAACAAAAATGCACCGGAAGGTAATGCAATCATCATTCCCCAAATAGAAGCTATAATAATCATGTTCCAGCCTCCCTGATTAGCTTTCGTCTTATTTTGCAGTTCTCTTTACTAATGAAGATTGACAGATAGTGATGATCTAGACAGATGTTGTCAGCTCTAAAACATCTACAGACTTGTTCTCCTTCTCTGAGTGGTACAGAAGTAGCTAGTTACTGAAGTAGCCCTAAGTCTATATAACAACAGCTGTGAGGAACTCCAGTGTGCGAGAGCCTGAGCTTCACTGGCAAAGAACAAATGATTCATGGAAAAGAAATAATTTTCTTAAATTTGTGGGCATGAAATATGTAAGACGCATACTTTTGAATGAACTGTAATATGATCTCTCCTAGGGAAAATACCATTTCTGTAGTACTATACATTTTTTATTAATAAAGGCAAGCATTGACTTAGCAGCCATCACTGTTGGTCCACAATGGAGTTACCTGCCCTCCATGTGGGTTTTTGTTACAACATGCAGCCCACAGAAACAAAAAGCCACATGGAGGGCAGGTAACTCCATTGTGAAATTTCAGCTTGCATCCAACAGGGAAAATGAGTGTGGGTTTTTTCCCTGTCTCTAAGATGGTAGAGAGCAGTCTGGAGCCTCGGCCCCATTCCTAAGACCCTGCTCCAAGATGGCCAGGAGGAACATCTCCCACTGAGGGAACAGAACACCAGGAAGACTGGTGTGCTCAGAGGGAAGGCACTGAGAGCAGATGAAGGGAAGACACAGATGTTGGGCTAAAGAAGGAGGTGGCTGGGAACTGAGACTCGTTTCTGGTCCCCAGAGACTCCTGTGGAAGAGGTGAGTTGAACAGGCCAGAAGCAACCTGCTCTCGCCGTGGGCCTCTGGAATCCCTCTCTATTCCACCCTGGACACTTGAATTGGCAGGGAAAGCTGCCTAGAGAAATGGGGGCAGAATTGTAGCCGGTGAAGATCCTAAAAGGTTTGGTGTGGCAGTATCTGTAGGGTGGCATGGTTAGGAATGCGTGTTACCCTAGGCACAACTTGCCCCCATAGGAGACTTTAGCCCTAGGGGGTCTGTCAGTCCTGCACTCTGCAGGGCAGTCTTGCCCATCAGATGGGGCAAGTCTGACCTGAGCACCCCTCCATCTGCTGGCCTCTCTCAGGGCCTCAGCCTAGCTGTACCTACATGCAGTGCAGCCACCCAGTACCTCCTGGGAGCCTACATCATAGCCACTGCACTGGCAGATGGTGCCTGACCAGCAGAGTGCTCCAGTAGAGCATGCCCTATGAACATACACCAGCCTGCCCACACCCTTCTCCCCAGCTGTGGCCTCCCTGTGCCACTCTGCCTGCATGCACTCATCCATGGTCAGAGCCCACACTGTTTTGCTGGCAGATGTGTTTACAGAGAAGCTGCTTTCCCTTCCCTGCCAGCATGTGTGTGTGTGTGTGTGTGTGTGTGTATGTGTGTGCACATATGTGCACACATGCACGCACACACACACACACTCTGCCATGCCACTGCTGGATGTAAATGGACTCCACCACCTCTCCTCTCACCTCATAGCCATTGCCATGGGAGCACTGGCAGGCACAAAGCCCACCAGCCCTGCCCCCTCCAGTGCTCTGCTCCTGTGCTGACACTGACACTGGTGCAAAGTAAGTCTCAGAAAACAGTGCAGTTCCCCTTGCCTTAAGTGGCCACAACTGCCAGTGTGAATGTGCACAGAAGGAGCACACAATCCTGTGCCCATCAGTGCCCTTCCACTGTTCTAATACCACCACTGGCACACAAACAGTTGCTGGTGAGGGGCCCTGACCCCCAAAGTTGTACTTCCACTATAGATGTTGCATGGTAGCTGGGGCCATGGCACCCACTAGCACCCTACTACAGCTGCTGAGCATGCACCCTGCTGCACTGCTGCTGCCATTGCTTGTGGCACATGCAAATGAGGATGGATCCTGCTGCCACCACCTATGAAGTACTTTGGCTGCCACCACCCATCAGAGTGTTGTGACCAACATTCTGGGAGCATCTCAGCCCCTCCAGCACAGCAGGTTCCTAACCTCAAGGAGCTAGATAACAAAACCAGGCCCTGATAACAAAGCCAGGGCCCACCATCATTCCCCGTCAGAGTTAGAGCATTCAGTCTAGGAGCCCTGAACTGAGCCTTGGCCCCCTAAAATCTTCCAGTAATGAAACCAGTCCACTGACCACCTCATACCATTGTCAAATCCCCAAGGTCATGGAATAGGGTAAAAGAAAAAAAAATCCTTCCAAAAAAACAGCAACTTCAAAGATCAAAGGAACGTCTGCCTACAAAGATGAGAAAGAACCAGCACAAGAACTATGACAACCCAAAAAGTCAGAGTGTCTTCCTTCCTCCAAACAAACACACTAGTTCTCCAGCAAGGGTTCTTAACTGGACTGAGATGACTGAAATGACAGAAATAGAATTCAGAACATGGATAGGAATGAAGATAATTGAGATTCAGGAGACTACTGAAACCCAATGTAAGGAAGCTAAGCATCAAAATAAAATGTTACAGGAGCTGACAGACAAAATAGCCAGGATCAAAATCAACATAATCTACTTGATAGAGGTGAAAGACACTCTACAAGAATTTCGTAATGCAATTGCAAGTATTAGCAGCAGGATAGACCAAGCTGAAGAAAGAATCTCAGAGCCTTGAAGACTAGCTTTTGAAAAATAAGACAATCAGACAAGAAGAAAGAATAAAAGGAAACGAACAACAACTCTGAGAAATATGGGATTATGTAAAGAGACCAAATCTATAAATCATTTGTATTCCTGAAAGAGATGGAGAGAATGGAAGCAACTTGGAAAACATATTTCAGGATTTCAGCCATGAGAACTTCCCCAATCTAGCTAGAGAGGCCAACATTCAAATTCGGGAAACACAGAAAACATCTACAAAATATGTCACAAAAGGATTATCCCCAAGATATATAATCATCAGATTCTCCAAGGTAGAAATGAAAGAAAAAATGTTAAAGGCAGCTAGAGAGAAAGTACAGGTCACCTACAAAGTTAGTTCATTAGACTAACAGCAAACATCTTAGCAAAAACCTTACTAACCATAAGAGACTGTTTTAATATAAAACATTCTTCAAGAAAAGAAGTTCCAACCAAGAATTTCACATCCTGCAAAAGTAAGTTTTATAAGTGAAGAAGAATTAAGATTCTTTTAAGACAAGCAAATGCTGAGGGAATTCAGTACCACCAGAACTGCCTTATAAGAGCGCCTGAAAGAAGCACTAAATATGGATAGAAAAGATTGTTAGCAAACACTACAAAACCACACTTATGTACACAGACCAGTGATAATATAAAGCAACCACACAAACAAATTAGCATAACACACAGCTAACAGCATGCTGGCAGGATCAAATCCACATGTATCATCACTAACCTTAAATGTAAATGGGCTAAATGCCCCAATTAAATGGCACAGAGCAGCAAGTTACACAAACAACCAAAACCCAATGATATGCTATCTTCAAGAGACACATCTTAAATGCAATGCCACACATAGGCTCAAAATAAAGGGATCATGAAAAATCTATCAAGCAAACAAAAAACAGTAAAAAATGTAGGAGTTACAATCCTTACTTCAGGTGAAACACTCTTTAAACCATCAAAGAACAAAAAAGATAAAGAAGGCATTACATAATAGTAAAGGGCTCAATTCAGCAAGAAGACCTAACTATCCTAAATATATATGTACCCACCACATAGACACCCAGATTCATAAAGCAAGTTCTTAGAGACCTTGAAAGAGAGATTTCTACACTCCGCTGACAGTATTTGACAGATCATAAAGGAAGAAAATTAACAAAAGTATTTAGGACCTGAACTCCATGCTAAACCAAATAGATCTGATAGACATCTACGGAACTCTCTATTCCAAAACAGCAGAATATACATTCTTCTCATTGCCACATGGAATATACTCTAAAATTGACTACACAATTGAACATAAAACAATGCTCAGCAAATGCAAAAGAATCAAAATTATACCAATCACTCTCAGACCACAGCACAAAAAAAGTACTTTTGGGTTAATTATGAACTAAAGCGGTAAACAAGAAGTTCATTGAAACTAGTGAGAACAAAGATACAAATACCAGAATCTCTGGGATATAGCTAAGGTAATGTTAAGATGGAAATTTATAACACTAAACACCTACATTAAAGAGATATAAAAATCTCAAATTAATGACCTAACATCACAATTAAATAACTACAGAATCAGGAACAAACCAGCTCAAAAACTAGGAGAATACAAGAGATAACCATAATCAGAGCAGAACTGAAGGAGATAGAGACACTAAAAGTCATCCAAAAGATTAAAGAAACCAGGAGCCATATATATATATATATATATATATATATATATATATATATATATGAATGATAGACCACTAAACTAATAAAGAATAAAAGAGAGAAGATCCAAATAAATACAATCAGAAATGACAAAGAGGACATTACCACTGATCCCACAGAAATGCAAATAGCCACTAGAGACTATTATGAACTCCTCTATCACACAAAGTAAAAAATCTAGAAGAAATGGATAAAACCCTGGACACATACACCCTCCCAAGACTGAAGCAGGAAGAAATGGAATACCTGAACAGACCAGTAACAAGCTCTGAAATTGAATCAGTAATAAATAGCCTGTCGATCAGAAAAAGTTCTGGTTGAAAACGATGAATCAGAAAAAGATGCACAGCTGGATTCCTCTAGATGTACAAAGAAGAGCTGGTACCTTTCCTACTAAAACTATTCCAAAAAATGAAGAAGCTGGGACTCCTCTCGAACTGATTCTATAAAGCCAGCATCATCCTGATACCAAAATCTGGCAAAGACACAACAAAAAAAGAAAACTTCAGGCCCGTATCCTTGATGAACATTGATGTAAAAATCCTCAATGAAACACCAACAAACTGAATCTAGTTACACATCAAAAATCTATCTACCACAATCAAGCAGGCTTGATGCCTGAGATGCAAGGTTGGTTCAACATATGCAAATCACTAGATGTGATCCATCACATACACAGTACTTAAGGTAAAAACCACATGATCATCTTAATAGATGCAGAAAAGGCTTCTGATGGAATTCAATATCCCTTTATGTTAAAAAACTCTCAGCAAACAGGTAATGAAGAAATATACTTCAAAATGATAACAGCTACCTTGACAAATCCACAGTCAACATCACACCAAATGGCCAAAAATCAGCATTCCCCTTGAAAACCAGCACAAAGAAAGGATGCCTTCTCTCACCACTCCTATTTAACACAGTAAACTGGAAGTCCTCACCAGAGCAATCAGGCAACAGAAAGAAATAGAGGACATCCATATAGGAAGAGAAGCAGCTGAACTATCCCTAAATGCAGAAGACATAATTCTGTATCTAGAATACCCCATCATCTCAGCCCAAAAGCTCCTTCAGCTGATAAACAACTTCAGCAAAGTTTCAGGATACAAAATCATCGAACAAAAACTCCCTAACATTCCTATACACCAACAGCAGCCAAGCCAAGAAAAATTAGGAAGGTTATCCCATTCACAATTGCCACAGAAAGAATAAAATATCTAGGAACACAGCTTATGAGGGAAGTGAAAGATTCCTATAATGAGAATTACGAAACACTGCTCCAAGAAATCAGAGATGACATAAACCAATAGAAAATCAATCCATGCTCATGGATAGGAACAATCAATATCATTAAAATGGTGACATTTCCCAAAGCAATTTACAGATTAAATGCTATTCCTAGCAAACTACCAATGACATTCTTCACAGAACTAGAAAAAACGATTTCAAAATTCATATGTGACCAAAAAAAGAGCTCAAATAGCCAAGGCAATTCTAAGCAAAAAGAACAAAGCAGGAGGCATCACACTATGCAACTTCAAACTATACTGCAGGGCTATAGTAACCAAAATAGCATGGTACTGGTACAAAACAGACACATAGAGCACAAAGACCACATTCCACTGGAACCCTAACCCTAATCCTAACCCTAACTATGTCCCATTGGTCTATGTGTCTATTTCTGTACCAGTACAATGACATAAGGCCAGGATGTGCATACCCACAGCCATCTGATCTTTGACAAAGCTGACAAAAACAAGCAATGGGAAAAGGACTGCCTACTCAATAAATAGTGCTGGGATAAACAGCTAGCCATATGCAGAAAATTGAAACCGAATCTTTCCTTTACATCATATACAAAAGCCAACTCAAGATGGATTGAAGACTTAAATGTAAAACCCAAAACTATAAAAACACGAGAAGACAATCTAGGCAATACCATTCTGGACATATGAACTGGTAAATATTTCATGAAGAAGATGCCAAAAGCAACTGCAACAAAAGCAAAAATTGACAAGTCAGATCTAATTAAACTAAAAAGTTTTTGCACAGCAAAAGAAACTATCAACAGAGTAAACAGATAACCTACAGCATGGGAGAAATTTTTGCAGACTATGCCCACCTGACAAAGGTCTAATATCCAGAATCTATAAGAAACTTAAACAAATTTACAAGATAAAAAACACCATTAAAAAGTGGGCAAAGGGCATGAACAGACCATTTTCAAAAGAAGACATACATGCTGCAAACAAGCATATGAAGAAAAGCTCATTATCACCGATCATGAGAGAAATGCAAATCAAAATCACAATGAGATACCATCTCACATCAGTCAGAATGGTTATTATTACAACATCAAGAAATAACAGGTGCTAGCAAGGTTGCAGAGAAAAGGGAATATTTACACACTGTTGGTAGGAGTATAAATGAGTTCAACCATTGTGAAAAGCAGTGTGGCAATTTCTCAAAGAGCTGAAAACAGAAATACTATTCGACATAGCAATCCCATGGCTGGGTTATATCAAAGGAATATAAATCATTTTGTCATAAGCACATATGCACACATACATGTTCATTTCAGCACTATTCACGATAGCAAAGACATGGTATCAACCTAAATGCCCATCAGTGGAAGACTGGATAATGAAAATATAATACTTATACACTGTAGAACACTATGCAGCCATAAAAAAGAACAAGACCATGTCCTTTGTAGGAACATGGATGGAGCTAGTATCTTTCACAAACTAATGCAGGAAGAGAAAACCAAATACTGCATGCTCTCACTTATGAGTGGGAGCTAAATGATGAGAACACAAGTACACAAAGAGGGAACAACACACACTGGGGCCTATTTGAGGGTGGAGGATTGGGGTATGGAGAGAGGCAGAAAAAACAACTATTGGGTACTAGGCTTAAGTACTTGGGTGATGAAATAATCTCTACAACAAATCCTCGTGACATGAGTTTACCGATAGAACAAACCTGCACATGTACTCTTGAACCTAAAATCAAAGTTTACTTTTTAAAAAGCCATATGGTGAGAACACCAGATCCCAGGTCTTTGTGTGGCTCCTGTTAATGCCACTAAAGGACATTTTGTCATAGGCAGTAGTTGTCCTCCCAACAGTTCTTTCTGAATTTTAGGTATATAGGTTTACCATTTTTATTTCCCCTTAGTGAAATGCCCTTAGAAAGCCACCATCCACAGACTTAACTGTTTTGAATACCCCTTTTGGTGAGATAGACAAAAATATCACCTTTAGGGATAATCAGTTTCATTTGGTTATTACTTGTGGTGTATGGTAATTCCACCATTTCTTTTTTTATTAATTTCTTAAATCAAATTTCTTTTAAGAGAAGTTCTGGCTGGGCATGGTAGCTCATGCCTGTAACCCCAGCACTATGGAAGGCTGAGGTGGGCAAATCACCTGAGGTCCGGAGTTCGAGACCAGCCTGACCAACATGGAGAAACCCCATCTCTACTAAAAATACAAAATTAGCCAGGTATGGTGGCGCATGCCTGTAATCTCAGCTACTCAGTAGGCTCAGGCAGGAGAATACCTTGAACCAGGAGGCGGAGGCTGCAGTGAGCCGAGATCAGGCCATTGCACTCCAGCCTGGGCAACAAGAGCAACATTCCAGCTCCAAAAAAAAAAAAAAAACAAAAAAAAAAAAAAAAAAAATGAAAGAAAAAACAGACTTTTTAATAAGATTATATTTTAAATTAAAATAGAAAG
>CAUYQU010081136.1:0-20750 GCA_963574635.1 Cheracebus regulus
TCTAAAATCTCTTCCTCTTTCTCTTTCATTTTTTCTTTCTTTTGCTGTTTCTTTCTTTCTCCTTTTCTCTCTTTTTCTAAAATCTCTTCCTCTTCCTTTCTCTCTTTCATTCTTTTTATTCTAAAAAAAAAAAAAAAAGATATTCTACAAGATCAACCCCAGGACACATAATCATCAGATTCTCTAAGGTTGAAATGAAGGAAAAAACTATTAAGGGAAGCCATAGAGCAAGGCCAGGTCACCTACAAACAGAAGCTCATCAGACAGACAGCGGAACTCTCAGCAGAAACCCGATAAGCCAGAAGAGATTGGGGGCCAATATTCAACATTCTTAAATAAAATAATTTTTAACCCAGAATTTCATATCCAGCCAAACTAACCTTCATAAGTGAAGAACAAACAAAATCCTTTCCAGACAAGCAAAGGCTGAGGGATTTCATTACCACCAGGCCTGCCCTGCAGGAGCACCTGAAAGAAACACTAAATATGGAAAGGAAAAACTGGTACCAGCAGCTGCAAAAACACACCAAAATATAAAGATGAATGACACTATGAAGAAATTGCATCAACTAGTGTGCAAAATAACCAAATACCAGCATGATGAAAGGATCAAATTCACACATAACAATACTAACCTTAAATATAAGTGGGCTAAATGCCCCAGTTAAAACACACAGACTGGCAAATTAAATAAAGAATTGAGACCCATCAGTATGCTTTATACAGGAGACCCATCATATATGCAAAAACATACATAGCCTCAAAATAAAGAGATGGAGGAAAATTTACCAAGTGAATGGAAAGCAAAAAAAGCAGGAATTGCAATCCTAGTCTCTGACAAAACAGACTTTAAACCAACAAAGATCAAAAAAGACAAAGGGCATTACATAATGTTAAAGGGAACAATTCAACAAGAAGAGCTAACTATTCTGAAAATATATGCACCCAATACAGGGACACTCAGATTTATATAACAAGTTTTTAGAGACCCACAAAGAGACTTAGACTCCCACACAATAATAGTGGGAAACTTTAACACCCTACTGAGTATTAGACAAATCAATGAAACAGAAAATTAACAAGGATATTCAGGAAGTGAATTCTGCTCTGGATCAAGTGGATCTAGGAGACATATAAAAAACTCTCTACCCCAAATTAACAAAACATACATTCTTTTCAGTGTTACATGCACTTATTCTAAAATAGTCCAAATAATTGGAAGTATAACACTCCTCAGAAAATGCAAAAGACTGAAATTATAACAAATAGTCTCTCAGAACACAGTGCAGTCAAATTACAATTCAGGATTAAGAAACTCACTCAAAACTACACAGCTACATGGAAATTAAACAACCTGCTCCTGAATGACTCCTGAGTAAATAATGAAATTAAGGCAGAAATTAAGAAGTTCTTTGAAATCAATGAGAACAAAGAGACAATGTACCAGAATCTTTGAGACACAGCTGCAGCAGTGTTAAAAGAGAAATTTATAGCACTAAATGCCCACATCAGAAAGCTAGAAAGATCCAAAATCGACAACTTAACATCATAATTAAAAGAGCTAGAGAGACTGGAGAAAACTCATCCAAAAGCTAACAGAAGACAAGAAATAACTAAGATCAGAGAAGAATTTAAAGAGACACAGACATGAAAAATCCTCCAAAAATCCAATGAATCCAGGAGCTGTTTCTTTTTTATTTTCTGAAAAAATTAACAAAATAGATGGACTGCTAGCTAGATTAATAAATAAGAAAAGAGAGAAGAATCAGATAGAATAAAACATGATAAAGGGGATATCACCACTGACCCCTCAGAAATTACAAACTAACATCAGACAATACTATAAACACCTCTACACAAATAAACTAGAAATATCTAGGAGAAACAGATAAATTCCTGGATGCAAACACCATATCAAGACTAAACCAGGAAGAAGTTGAATCTTTGGATAGACCGATAACAGGCTCTGAAATGGAGGCAGTAGTTAATTGATTACCAACCAAAAAAAGCCCAGAACCAGATGTATTCACAGTTGAATTCTACCAGAAATATAAAAAGGAGTTGCTATCATTCCTTCTGAAACTATCCCAAACAATTGAAAAGAGGAGGCTCCTTCCTAAGTCATTTTAAAAAGCCAACATTATCCTAGTAATACTAAAACTGGGAAGAGACAAAACAATAAAAGAAAACTTTGGGCCAACGTCCCTGATAAATATCAATGCAAAAATTCTCAGTGAAATACTGGCAAACCCAATCCAGCTGCACATCAAAAAACTTATCCACCACAATCAAGATGACTTCATACATGGTATGAAAGGTTGGTCCAACATATGCAAATCAATAAATGTAATCCATCACATAAATAGAACCAATGACAAAAACTACATGATTATCACGATAGATGTAGAAAAGGCCTTTGATAAAATTCAACATCCTTCATGTTAAAAACTCTCAAACTAGGTACTGATTGAACATATTTCAAAATAATAAAAGCTATTTGTGACAAATGCACAGCCAATGTCATATTGAAGAGCAACAACTGGAAGCATTCCTTTTGAAAACCATTACAAGACAAGGATGCCATCTCCCAATACTCTTATTTAATACAGAATTGGAAATTCTGGCCAGGGCAATCAGAGAAGAGAAAGAAATAAAGGATATTCAAACAGGAAAGAGAAAGTCAAGTTGTCTCTGTTTGCAGCATGATTTTGTATTTAGAAAATTCCATCATTTGAGCCCCAAAACTTCTTCAAGTTCAATAAGCAACTTCAGCAAAGTCTCAGGATACAAAATCAATGTGCAAAAATCACGAGCATTCCCTTACACCAATAATAGACAAGCAGAAGACCAAATCAAAGAGAATAAAATACCTAGGAATATGGGTAACAAGGGATTTTAAGGACCTCCTCAAGGAGAACTACAAATCACTGCTCAAGGACATACAAGAAGATGAAAACAAATGGAAAAACATGCCATCCTCATGGATAAGAAGAATCAGTATTGTGAAAATGGCCATACTACCCAAAGTAATTTATAGATTCAATGCTATTTCTATCAAACTACCATTGACATTCTTCAGAGAATTAGAAAAAGTGCTTTTAAATTTCATATGGAATCAAAGAAGACCCCATATAGCCAAGACAACCCTAAGCAAAAAAAAAAAAAGAAGAAAAAAAAAAAAAACTGGACACATTACCCCACCTGACTGCAAACAAGGCTACAGTAACCAAAACAACATGGTACTGGTACCAAAACAGACATATAAACCAATGAAGCAAAACAGAGACCTCAGAGAGAACACTACACACATACAACTATCTGATTTTGGACAAATGTTACAAAAAACAGCAATGAAAAAACGGTCTCCTATTCAGTAAATAGTGCTGGAAAAACTGCCTAGCCATATGCAGAAAAATAAAGCTGTACCTCTTCTTTATACCTTATACAATAACTAACTCAAGATGGATTAAAGTTTTAAACATAATAGCCAAACCCATAAAACCCTAGAAGAAAACCTGTGCCATACCATGAAGGTCATAGGCAAAGGCAAAGACTTCATGACAAAAATGCCAAAAGTAATTACAACAAAAGCCAAAATTGACAAATGAAATCTAAATAAACTAAAGAGCTTCTGTACAGCAAAAGAAACTATCAGCAGACAACCTACAGAATGAGAGAACATTTTTGCAATTTGCCCATTGACAAAGATCTAATACCCAGAATTTACAAGAAACTTAAGCATATTCACAAGAAAAAAACAAACAATCCTATCAAAAAGTAAGCAAATGATATGAGCCGATAATTCTCAAAAGAAGACATTTACATGGCGAACAAACATGACAGAAAACTCAACATCACTGATCATCAGAGAAATGCAATTCAAAACCACAATGATATACCATTCGCACCAGTCAGAATGATTATTATTAAAAAGTCAAGCAACAATAGATTCTGACTAGGCTGTGGAGAAGCAGGAATGCCTTTACACTGTTTGTGGGAATGTAAATTAGTTTAACCATTGTGGAAGACAGTGTGGCAATTCCTCAAGGATCTAGAACCAGAAATACCATTTGACCCAGTAATCCCATTACTGGGCATGTCCCCAGAGGAAGAGAAATCATTCTGCTACAAAGACTCATACACACATATGTTAATTGCAGCACTGTTCACAATAGCAAAGACAAGGAACCAACCCAAATGCCCATCAATGAAAGGCTGGAAAAAAAAATGTGGCACATATGCAGCATGGGATACTATACAGTAATGAAAAGAAGTGAGATTATGTCCTTTGCATGGACATGGATGAAGCTGGAAGCTATCATTCTTAGCAAAGTAACAAAGGAACAAAAAAGCAAACATCTCATGTTCTCACTCATAAGTGGGTGTTGAACATTGAAAATACAGGGACAAAGAGAGGGGAACAATACACACCAGGGCCTGTTGGGGAGTGGGGCCTGAGGGGAGGGAACTTAGTGGATGGATCAATTGGTGTAGCAAGCCACCATGGCACATGCATATCTATTTAACAAACCTGCATATTCTGCACATGTATCCCAGTTCTATTTTAAGAAGAAATACATAAAATAATAAAATAGATTATCTTACTGCTCTGTGAAGAATACACAGCTGGCAACCAAGAAAGAAGGCAAGAAAGCCGGTAAGACTACTTCCTCACCAGAGGAGACATAATGTGGCTTGGACCAGTATGAACAAGTGGAGGTAGGGAGACCTGGTTGCATTTTACATTTATTTTGAAAATAAAACTGGTAGGAATTGCAGATAATGTGGACTGTGAGGAAAAATTAAATGGTGATCCTAGAGGTTTTGGCCTTAGTAATTGAGTGAACAATGATACCTTTGGTAAGGGATGTATCAGGCAAATGCTCAAAAGAAAGGTAGCAAAGATGGGAAGGCATAGTGAGAGGTAGAATAAAACCCATGTAAATATAGTATGTTGAAAGTTACCAAAGAAAGACTTTGAGAAAGAAGATGATCAAGCTCATCAACTGCTGCAGAATGGAGTAAAATGAATATTGAGACTTGGATATTGGATTTGGCAAGAAGGAGGTTGTTGTTCTTGGCTACAATGATAAGAGTGGTTTTGGTGTTTGTGAAGAGAGTGGGAGGTAAAAACATGAGCATTTTAGCTTAAGCAATACATTAACCCATATCATAATGAATATTGTGAGCATGAGTTACCATTTCCTTTCTTCCCCAGAGATATTCTTTGCTTTCTGATATCAAAGCCACATGGTTGTCTTACAGCAATGATTCCGTCTCCTTTCTGCTACCCTCTGCACATTCTTGGTGGATGTTGCTTATGTGCCAGTGACCAGAGTTAAACAAAATTAATCTATATTGCTTGTACTCTTTTTTTTTTCCCTGTTCCTTGTTCTTTCCTTCTTCTCCCAACCTTTTTCTTCCATTTTCTTCGTCGTCTTTCCCTTCCCCATGTTAAAGACATAGGTTAAGGGCTGTACTATTTATCAGAATCTAAACTAATTATTTAAGCCATCATTCTATCCTCCTTTAGTATGATTTTCCTCCTGGAACGCTTTTTATCACCCCTTCTGAATTGACTCTTGCTGAGCCAGCTCCACAAATTTCTTTTCAATGTCTAAATTTGCTTGGATAAACACCAGAAGTATACACTGAAAGTCTATGATTTGAACTGTGGTCTATTGAATAAATTCATCACTGTAACATTTTATTATGATTTTTGATATTCATGAGAATAATAGTGGTGGCTTCTCCTGGATTTCTAATATTAGTAATAATTTCAGTCTTCCCCCTTTTCTTCTTCATTAGGCCTCCAATTTTATTAATCATTTCAAATAACCACATTTTGGTTTTGTTGGCTTTCCTGTTTTCAATTTCATGGTTTTTTTTTTGCTCTATTTTAATTTTTTTTTCCTCTTTGCTTTAGGCTTACATTGGTCTAAATTCCTAACATGAAAGTTTAGGTTTTGATATTAGATCATTTTATCTTTTCTAATATATTCATTAAATTCTTTTTTTTCCCCATAGGGTATTGGGACTAAAGTTGGTATTAGGTTACATGAGTACCTTATTTAGTGGTGATTTGTGAGGTTTTGGTGCATCCATCACCTGAGCAGTATACATAGCACCCATTTGTAGTCTTTTATTCCTCACCCTCCTCCCACTCTCCTCCCAAAATCTGCAAAGTCCCTTGTATCATTCTTACGCCTTTGCATCCTCATAGCTTAGCTCCCACATATCAGTGAGAACTTATGATGTTTGGGTTTCCATTCCTGAGTTACTTCACTTAGAATAATAGTCTCCAATCTCATCCAGGTCACTGAAAATGCCATTAATTCATTCCTTTTTATGGCTGATTGATATTCCATTGTGTGTGTATATACACACACATATATATATGTATACACATGCACACACACACACACACCCCACAGTTTTTTTAACCACTTCTTGATTGATGGGTATTTGGGTTAGTTCCACTGTTCTGCCAATTGCAAATTGTGCTGCTATAAACATGGGTGTACAAGTATCTTTTTCATTTAATGACATTTTTTCCTCTGTGTAGATTTCCAGTAGTGGGATTATTGGATCAAATGGTAGTTCTTTTAGTTCTGTGAGAAATCTCCACACAGTTTTCCATAGTGGCTGTACTAGTTTAGATTTCCACCAGCAGTGAAGAAGTGTTCTCTGATCACCACATCCATGCCAACATCTACTGTTTTTGATTTTTAAATTATGGCCCTTCTTGCAGGAGTAAGGTGGTATTCACATTGCCATTTTGATTTGCATTTCCCTGATCATTAGTGATATTGAGCGTGTTTACACGTTTGTTGGCCATTTGGATATCTTCTTTTGAGAATTGTCTATTCATCTCCTTAGCTTACTTTTTGATGGTACTGTTTTTTTTTCTTACTTATTTGAGTTCATTGTAAATTCTAGATATTAGTTCTTTGTCAGATGTATAGATTGAGAAACTTTTCTCCCATTCTGTGGGTTGTCTGTTTACTCTGCTGACTGTTCCTTTCGCCATGCAAAAGCTCTTTAGTTTAATTAAGTCCCAACTATTCGTCTTTGTTTTTATTGCATTTGCTTTTGGGTCCTTGGTCATGAAATCTTTGTCTGGACAATGTCTAGAAGGGTTTTTCTAATGTTATTCTCTTATTATCAGAGGAACTATTCTATACAGGTAACTTAGATCAAGTTAAGGGCACTGTTCAGGTCAATATATCCTTACAAATATTCTGCTTGCTTAGTCTATTAACTATTAAATTAGGGTGTTAAATTTTCCAACTAAAATAATGAATTTGTCTCTTGTTATTTTCAATTCTGTCTGTTATTGCATCACATATTTTGACAGTCTGTTGTTAGCTGCACACACATATAAGAATATTGCTTCTTCTTAGATAATTGATCCTTTTATCATTATGTAAAGCCCCTCTGTAACCCTGATAACATTCTTTATTATGAAGTTTGCTTTGCCTGAAATTGATATAGCTACTCTACCCTTCTTTTCGTTAGTGTTATAATCTTTACCCATCCTTTTTTTTTTTTTTTTTTGAGACAGAGGTTTACTCTTGTTCCCCAAGATGGAGGGCAATGGCACAATCTGGGCTCAATGTAACCACCTCTGCCTCCCTGGTTCAAGCAATTCTCCTGCCTCAGTCTCCTGCCTCCCGAGTAGCTGGAATTACAGGCACGTGCCACCACTCCTCGCTGTTTTTTTGTATTTTTAGTAGAGATGGGGTTTCACCATGTTGGCCAGGCTGGTCTCAAACTCCTGTTTAGGTGATCCCCACACCTCAGCCTCCCAAAGTGCTGGGATTACAGGCTTCACCCACTGTTCTCAGCCTGGTTCTTTAGTTTCTAAAAGTACTTCTAGTTAAACTGAATATTAAGACAACATACTGTTAGTGTTCTGGGTTTTTTTTTAAATCTACCTTTTTAATCTTTTTAACCTATTTTTTTCTCTTAAACTCTTTCTTTATGTTGGTATATTTAGATAATAGATATTTAAAGTAATTACTGACATAATTAGATTAATATCCAGCATGTTGGTTACTGTTTCCTCTTATTTTGATTGTCTGTTTTCTGTTATCCTAATTTTTTCTGTTTCCAGTTGAACATTATAATTCCTGTTTATCTCATCTCTTAGTATAGTGAACACTTCTTTAGTGTTTGCCTTAGAGTTTTGTGGATGAAAAAAATCTAAACTCTGTAAAATATTTGAAGAGGTTTCTTCTGGGCCAAATATGAGGACGAGGGCCTATGACACAGCCTCAGGAAATCCTCAGAACATGTGCCCAAGGTGATTGACTTACAGCTTGGCTTTATACATTTTACAGACACAAAGAACACAAGCAAAGACATAAATAAATACATGTAAGATATACATTGGTTCGGCCCAAAAAGGTAGAATATCTCCAAGCCAGGATGTTCAGGTCATATGTGGATTCAAAGATTTTCTGAATACCAATTAATTGAAATAGTTGATATTTGCCTGTAGAGTTAAGTCTGCATAAATGTTTGCATTAAGGAGGGTTATGGAAGCCAAGGTTCTTGTCCTGTACATGAAGCCTCAAAATAAGAGGCTTCGCAGAGAATAGATTATAAATATTTTTTATAAGAACTTAAAAATGTCAGACTCTTTGGAGAAGAACTAGCGAAGGAAAGAGATTCTCCACAGAATGGAAATTTCCTCCACAAAAGACTACTTTGAAGAACCACTCCAAAATTTATTAAATAAGTATATATTGGGATAAAATATTTTGCTTTCCTTTAGGGCCTGGTATCTGTCCTGTGATAAAATACCAAAGTCAGGTTAGAATTTGGGAACTTATTGCTACAAAGAGTTTGTTTTGTCAGTCTATAAGACTGTTCACCTTTAAATAACACTATACCTCTTCTTGTCACAGCACGGGAAACTTATGACAGAGTATTAGTAATTACTCTCTTTCAGTTCCTTGTAATATTGCTGTTATTTATTTCACATATTTTTATATAATTGATGCTTTATGATCAATTAAGAGAACAAAACAATTTGAGTTCTATTTTTTTCCTTTTCCAATCTGTTTTTGACTTACTTTATCTTCCTTCTCCCTAAAGAACTTCCTTTAACATTTACTGCAAGGCAGGTCTACTGTCAAAGAAGGTCCTATGTTTGTGTGGACTCTTTATTTACCTTTTACTTAACTTTTAAAGGGTGTTGCAGTGAATATGGAAATCTAAGTTTCTCTTCTTTCAACACTAAATATTTCAGTCTACTCTATCCCTGTTTGCATCTTTACTGGTAAGATGTTATATTAGTCCATTCTCCCATTGCTATAAAGAAATACCTGAGGTGGGGTAATTTATGAGAAAAAGAGGTTTAATTGGTTTACTGTTCTACAAGCTGTAGAGGAAGCATGGCTGGAGAGGCCTCAGGAAACTTTCAATCACGGTGAAAGGTGAAGGGGAAGCAGGCTTATTTCACACAGCCTAAATAAAAAGTGGTGGGAGACAGGTACCCTACAAATTTAAACAACCGCATTCCCTGAGAACTCACTTACTGTCATGATCAAGGGTGATAGCGCTAAACCATTCATGAGAACTCCACCCCCATAATCCAATTACCTCTCAGGCCCCACTTCCAACCCTGAGGACTATAATTCCAAATGAGATTTGGTGGGAAACAGACCCAAACTATGTCATTCCACCTCAGGCCCTTCCAAATCTTATGTCCTTACAACTTTGCAAAAGATAATCATCCCTTCTCAGCTACTCCCCAAGTCTTAGCTTATTCCAGCCTTAACTCAAAAGTCCAAAGTCGAAAATGTCATCTGAGACAAGTCCCTCCATCTATAAGCCTGTAAAATCAAAAACATATTAGTTACTCCCAACATACAATGAGGGTAAAATTATTGGGTAAATACTTCCATTCCAAAAGACAAGTCAGCCAATAGAAAGGCACTACAGGTCCCATTAAAGTCTAAAATCCAGCAGGTCAGTCGTTAGATCTTAAAGGTCCAAAGTAATCTAATTTGACTCCATGTCTCACATCCAGGGCACACTGGTGCAAGAGGTGGGTTCCTCAGGTCTTGGGCAGCCCTTCTCCTGTGGCTTTGCAGAGGTAAGCCCCACTGCTGCTCTCTTGGGCTAGTGTTGTGTGCCCGCAGCCTTTTCACGAGCAGGGTGTAAACTGTTAGGGTATCTACCATTCTGGGGTCTGAAAGACGGTGTCTCTTTTCTCACAGCCCTAGATGGGACTCTGTGTGGGGACTCTAGCTTCATATTTATCCTCTTCACTGTCCTGGTAGAGGTTCTCCATGAGGACTCCACCTATGCAACAGGCTCCTGTCTGGACATTCAGGCTTTTTCATACATCCTCTGAAATCTAGATGGAGTCTTCTAAGCCTCGGCTTTTGCTGTTTGCACATCCACAGGCTTAACACCATGTGGAAGACACCAAGGCTTACATTTTGCACCCTCTGAAGTAACAGCCTGAGTACCTGGGCCCCTTTGAGCCATGGCTATATCTGGAGTGTCCAGAATGCAAGGAGTAGTGTCTCCAAGGCTGCACAGGGCAGTGGGGACCTGGACCTCACCCACAAAAGCATTCTTTCCTAGGCCTCTTCGCCTGTGATGGGAGCCATGAAGGTCTTTAAATGGCTTCACGGCCTTTTTCCCCACTGTCTTGGCTATTAGTACTTGCCTTTCTTTTAGTTATGCAAATTTCTGCAGCTGGCTTTAATTCCTCCCTCAGATAATTTTTTTTTTAATTTTATGTTTTTTAGTTTTTATTTTTTACTGCATGGTCAGGCTACAAATTTTCCTAATTTTTATGCTCTGCTTTCCTTTTAAGTGTAAGTTCTAGTTTCAGGACATTTCTTTGCTCAAACATATGAGAATAGACTTTTAGAAGGAGCCAGGCTACATTTGATGCTTCACGGCTGAGAAATTTCATCCTCCAGATACCCTAAGTCATCACTCTGAAGTTCAAAGTTCCACAGACCCCTAGAGCAAGGGAACAATGCAGCCGACCATTTTGCTAATGCATACCAAAAGTAACCTTTGCTCCAGTTCCCAATAAATTCTCCATCTCCATCTGAGATCTCATCAGCCTGGCCATCGGTGTCCATATCACTATCAGAATTTTGGTCAAAGCAATTCAACAAATCTGTAGTTGTAAATTGTCAAAATTTCTCTCATCTTTCCTCTCTTCTGAGTTTTCTAAACTATTCCAGCCTATGGCCCAATTCCAAATTCACTTCCACATTTTCAAGTATCTTTATAGCAACACCTCACTCCTTAGTGTAAATTTTCTGTATATGTTCATTCTCGCATTGCTATAAAGAAATGCCTGAGCCTGGGTTATGAAGAACAGTGGTTTAATTGGCTCATGGTCCTACAGGCTGTACAGAAAGAATGGCGGGGAGGCCTCAGGAACTTTCAGTCGTGGTGGGAAGTGAAGGAAATGCAGGCTTATCTTACATAGCCAGAGCAGGAAGAAGAGAGAGGGGGTGGAGTTGCCACACACTTTTAAACAACCAGATTTTGTGAGAACTTACTCGCTCTCAGGACCAAGGGGGATGATGCTAAACATCTGTGAGAACTCTGTGTCCATCGTCCAGTCCCCTCCCTCCAGATTCCACCTCCAACACTGGGGATTACAATTTTGGCATGAGGTTTGGTGGGGACACAGATCCAAACTCTGTCAGATTTCTAATGCAATTCATATTCTTGATCCTCTATAAGTAAAATTGTACAGCTCCCTTGCCCCAGATATTCTTTCAAGATTTTCTCTTTGTCTTTGGTTTTCTTCAGATTGAATATAAAACCAAAGGAATTATTTTTGATATTTATTTTTATATGTCCTCTCAGTTTCCTGGATCTGTGGTTTGATGTTCATCATTAATTTTGGAAAGTTCTTGGGCATTATTCCTTCAAATATGTCTTCCCCTCTATTCTTTATGTCTCCTTTTTTTTGTATTATTATTATGCTTATGTTTTATCTTTTGAAACTGACCCCACAGTTGTTTGATGTCCTGTTCTATGTTTTAATCTATTGTGTTTTTTCTCTTTGTATTTCAGTTTAAGAAGTTTCCATTAACCTATTTTGAACTCATTTGTTCTTTATTCTGCCATGACCAGTCTATATATGAAGCCACAAGAAATATTCTTTATTTCTGTTATACTGTTTTTAATTTCTAGCATTGTTTGGTATTTTCTTAGTATTTTTATTTCTCTGCTTTTATTTCCCATCACGTTTTGCTTACTATCTATTTTTTCCATTGAAGCTGTTAACATATTAATCACAGTTATTTTAAATTTCATGTTCAAAAATTCTAACATACATGTTACATCTTAGTATGATTCTGACACTTTGGTTTTTACATTGTTTTTCTTTCCTTTTGGTATGCTTTATAATTCTTTTGTTGAAATGGGAAATGTTGTTTTAGATATTAGGAACTGGGGTAAATCAGCCTTCAGTGTGAAGATTCATGTGATTCTGGCTAGGAGTTGTGTTGTGTTTAATATCTTCTGTAGCTGCAGATATCAACAGCTATAACCTCATATTGTGTTCTTGTTCTTGTCTCCCCTTGTGAGGTACGCTTTGCTAGAATATGACAAAAATATGTTGGTAATCTCAAAACAGAGATAAAACCGTTAGTTGCCAAAATCAGAATGAAACTGAAACCAAGAGGAGTTAATGCCAAAAAAACTCATGGGAGCCGCATAACCATATATACCTATATCTGGATTTTTAGTGCCTAGACAAGACCAGAAGTAGAGTCCTACATGCAAAAGCAGTGAGGAATGAAGCTCCTTCTCACACAGAGTATATGTCTTGCAACTAAAGGTTATAATTCACCCTTTTAATTTTAGAGTCTTATTGGGGTGATAGTAAGGTACAGGGAGAAGAAAAGAGCTATAATCTTAAAATTAAATGTCATTTTTTTATTGGGCCTGTGTTTCTGGACATTAAAATTCACAAACATTTCTTCTGTGATACAGGATTTCCACTGTGCTTTAGTAAGATATAAAGACAGGTGAAGATGACGAGGAAACAGTGCTCTTCTGTGAGCTAGGATGAGGCTCTGGTAGGGATTTTTTTCTTGGAAAGTGGGCTTTGCTTTCAAAGGATGTTCTGGTTGCATTTCACAGAGATTGTCTTTGCTCCAGGCTGGAGCCACCAAGGATATGTTTTTGGATCTTCACTGTAAAAACCTAGGGCAGCTAGTGTAAACAAGCCTCACATATATGTGGAGATCTCAAATAGACTGAAGGCTCCATTAACTCTCACTCTCATGCTAGCTCACACTCAATCTTCACCAATTTATCAAAAGTACTTCTAAGTGTTCTTAGATTATGGCTCCAGGGGCTTCTGCTCCAGGTGTGTAGAGGTCAGCTGTCACTCTCTGAGTACACAAGACTTCTTAGACTTGGGAAGGGCAGCTTTCCCTGCATCCTCAGTCTTCTGGAGGATCTGAGTAAAGCCATTTTGTTGGTTTTTCTAATTTCCATTGCTTTTCGGTTTGTTAGCTTTTTCCATTTAGGATGGTAGAGATAACATCAGAGCTTCTTACATGTCAGAGCTAAAACTGCAAGTCCTCACATAACATTTTCATTATTTAAAAATATTAAAAGACATTTTATGAATCTTCATGATAGGTTCTATTCAAAATTACTAGCAATGGTCCTATTATCTGTGTATTTTCAAATATTCAACTAAAATTTCAGAAAGATTCTTTATACTTTTTACTTCTTTGTACAAATAAGTTATTGAGTCTATATCATATTATCTTTAAATTGACATTTTTCTCATTTCTAACTCATATAGCCCAGTAGAACATATGATAAGTCTACAAGTGTCAAAATCACAATATTGCACCCTTCCATTTGCAATGAGGTTCAGGTATTAGGTATTATTTAGAAGATGTCAAACTAAAAGGAAATGATGATATACCATTGCCCCAAGAAATCTCACAGAGCTGAAATTTACTTTTTGTCTATTTGTATAGTTCACATAGTCCCTTTAACTGCAAATTCTGGTTTCTAACTGAATTCTATTCCTGTGTTTATTTATGATAGCCATTCATCAGATTTATAAATGCATAGCCATTGCATAACTCTTTAGGTATGTGCACATAAAATAAATGAAAACAAATGCTTTCATTAACACAGCTGCTCTATAATATTTGGTTCAAATAATTCTATACTTACTTCCCACACACAAAAGACTTGGGAAAGAAACAAAAAGCTAGCATAAAAATGCAAATACATCTCTCCTATTAGTCAAAAATCCAGAAGTAGGGGAACTAATACTAATACTCTAAAACCACAGAGTAGATACTAATGACAAATAGCATACATGTAAATGCTAAAATCATAACTCTTACAGTGCCATCCAAGCATGTACTGCTTTTTTTTTTTAGTTCCAGTGTTCACAACTAAGGGCATTTTAAATAGACTACAAGTTATACCTTTGGTAAATATGCTTCAGGTTTGTTTTAAGACATCGAGAACATTAAGACATTTAATTGCAAGAACAAACTATTTTAGATCACTAAGGAAAAAATATCAAGAAAATATTCTTTTGTTCCCATCTAAGAAAAATTAAGCAAACATTCATGGAATAAACCTGTACTTGCCTAGCCTAAGGTAGGATATATATATATATATATATATATATATATATATGTGTGTGTGTGTGTGTGTGTGTGTGTGTGTGTGTGTGTGTGTGTGTGTGTGTGTGTGTGTGTGTGTGTGTATATATATATTAATTTAGAGATGTCCAGCCAGAATACATGATTAGGGGAAAATGGAGAAAAAGTTGACTGGGGGTTTACCTATAAGTCACAGTCCAGCATAATAATATATATAAATCCAGCAATGAATACAACAAAGTAAAATAGAACTATAATCCTGGTTTCAAAACAAAGATGAAACTCGTAGATGCCATAATCAAAGGGGAAATTCAAGTCTAGTATAGTGAGAGTGAGTTGAAGCCAAAACAACCCATGGGAGATGCATGACTAGGTATTTCTATATTTGGATTTTTAATGCCCAAAGTCAGAAATATAATCTTATATACTTCAGAAGGCTAGATCTAAACTCTCTACGTAAAACCAGAAACCATGAGGGAGCTGTTTTTCAGAACATTATTTGTCACTGTATTCATTTGCTAGCATTGCCATAACAAATTATCACAGATTTATGGCTTAAAAAAAAACACAGGATTGTATTCTCTCACAGTTTTGGAGGTTAGAAGTCCAAAATAAAGGTGTTAACAGGGCCATGCTTCCTCTGAAGGCTCTAGGGAAGAGTCCTTTCTTCTCTCTTCCTAGCTTCTAAAACTGCCCATCAATTCTTGGCATTCCCTTGGCTTGTAGGTATGTATCACTTCTTTCTATGTATACATTGTTAAATGATCTCTATTTTTGCATTCTCTCCCTTTTCTTGAAACATACCAGTCATTGGATTTACAATCAGTCCTAAATCCAGTGCAATTTCATCTTAAGATACTTAACTAATTGCATATGTGAAAAATAATTGTATATGCAAAAATTTTACTTCTAATTGTGGTCACATTCTGAGTTTCTGGACTGACATAAATTCTCGATAGACAGTTTTTAACCTACAACATTCACTATGACAAAAATCTGGCACTGGAGTTGGACATTCACCTTGAGTATGATTTCAAGAGGAGCTACCAATGAGAAATTGCAAAGCCCAATTTGGCATGTTACCTCAATTCACCTCACCTTGTAGCATAGAATACCACAACAGTAGGTCTTAATATAAAATATTCGCCAGGTCAGCTAAATTTATAGTACCTTGTCAGATACAAGGAAGCTTTCACAACTCATAGCCCATGGAAGATTAGAAACTAATTTAAATTTGCTCTATTGACGATCACTAAAGCATTACAAAATGCGTAATTAACTTGTTTGTCTTTACAAATGTTACTAGTTTTTATATTGAATTGAACATAAAAGATAAAGGTTATGAGCAATGTACAAGATACGAAATTTTTCTTTTAAGTTTGCTAAAATGCATTTTTTAAATTTTTTAAATTTTTTATTGGACTTTAGGTTCTGGGGTACATGTGCAGATCATACAGGATTGTTCTATAGGTACACACATGGCAATGTGGTTTGTTGCCTCCATCCCCCCGTCACCTACATCTGGCATTTCTCCCCAGGTTATCCCTCCTCAACCTCCCCACCCCACTGCTGTCACTCCCTTGGCCCCCACAACAGACCCCAGTGTGTGATGCTCCCTCCCTGTGTCCATGTGTTCTCATTGTTCAACACCTGCCTAAGAGTGAGAACATGTGGTGTTTGATTTTCTGTTCTTGTGTCAGTTTGCTGAGAATGATGGTTTCCAGGTTCATCCATGTCCCTACAAAGGACACAAACTCATCATTTTTTATGGCTGCATAGTATTCCATAGTGTATATGTGCCACACTTTCCTTGTCCACTCTATCGTTGATGGGCATTTGGGCTGGTTCCAGGTCTTCATTATTGCAAACAGTGCCGATATGAATATATGTGTGCATGTGTCTTTATAACAGAATGATTTATAATCCTTTGGGTATATACACCCAGTAATGGGATTGCTGGATCAAATGGAATTTCTATTTCTAGGTCGTTGAGGAAGCGCCACACTGTCTTCCACAATGGTTGAACTAGTTTACCCTCCCACCAACAGTGTAAAAGTGTTCCTGTTTCTCCACATCCCCTCCAGCATCTGCTGTCTCCAGATTTTTTAATGATGGCCATTCTAACTAGTGTGAGGTGATATCTCAATGTGGTTTTGATTTGCATTTCTCTAATAATCAATAATGATGAGGATTTTTTCATATGTTTGTTGGCCTTATATATGTCTTCTTTTGAAAACTGTCTGTTCATATCATTCACCCAATTTTGGATGGGTTTGTTTGTTTGTTTCTTGTAAATCTGTTTTAGTTCTTTATAGATTCTGGATATTAGCCCTTTGTCAGATGGGTAGATTGCAAAAATTTTTTCCCATTCTGTTGGTTGCTGATTCACTCTAATGATTGTTTCTTTTGCTATACAGAAGCTCTGGAGTTTAATTATGTCCCATTTGTCTATTTTGGCCTTTGTGGCCAATGCTTTTGGTGTTTTAGTCATGAAGTCCTTGCCTATGTCAATGTCCTGAATGGTTTTGCTTAGGTTTTCTGCTAGGGTTTTTAAGGCGTTAGGTCTTATGTTTAAGTCTTTAATTCTGTAGTTAATTTTAGTGTAAGGTGTCAGGAACGGGTCCAGTTTCTGCTTTCTGCACATTACTAGCCAGTTTCCCAACACAATTTATTAAACAGGGAATCCTTTTTTGACAGTAATCAGCTACCTCATCTCATAGAACCTCGGTTTCTCACAAATAAAATTGAGATTACCATAATATTTCTGCTTACAACACACATTATTGTGAGGACAACCCAAAACAATGAAATTGAAAGCATTCTAAAATCTGGAAGATGCCAGGCAGATTAATACAGAGGATTACAAGGTTTCAGAAAATGAATATCATAAATGCAAAATAAGTCTGAGTATTCAATGTTTAAATGTCAGTGGAGTCAAAAAACTTAAAATGTAAGTAGAGGAATCCTAAAAGTGGCTAGATATTTTCTCAAAAGAACAGATAATTTTAATCAATTTCTTCTACCAAAATTGTATGGTTTTAAATGAAAGTGAAATTAGAAAATGAACAAAGTCAAGCATATTCTTTAGCTAACTAGACTCAACTATCAATAAGCTGTGTTTAAAGATTTCTGCACAGGTTTATCCTTAACTATGAGGCAAAATCTGCAGCGAATTTCTCTGTTGCCTTTCCAGGTGGTTTTGGTGATTCTAAGTCACACTGAGCAAAAAACAACAACATACATTGATACTAAAATTAAGATCCTAGTGGAAATTAACTGGGCCTGGTGGCGCATGCTTGTAGCCCTATCCACAGAGGAAGACGGTAAGAGGATCACTTGAGCTCAGGAGGTTGAGGCTGTACGGAGTTATGATCCTGCAACTGCACTGCCCTCTAGCTTGTGTGACAGAGCAGAACCCTATCTCTTAAAACAAAATACTAGTTAGTGTAAAAGAAAAAAAGATTGCTTTTATGAGCTCAGTTCAGAGTTTACTTCATGCAACGAGCATTGTCTACTGTATCTCACATGCCAAAATATCACTACAGGAATTTTATTTTCTTCCTGACATTAAAAAACAAATTACAAGATTTCTCCTATGCTTGCAACCTTGTTTTGTTGTCACTGTTATCTCGGCCGAAATGTGCTACAGAAGCCCAAGAAATAAAGATAGTAATTTTCTAATACTGAAAATTTCTCACTTTATTTACCCAATGAAGGGACCAAATCGACCAGAGATTGACCAAGTTTTACTAACCACCAAGACCATAGCTCTCAACTCCTGGTTTAGATAGACCACTCTGTCATTCCACTAAACCAATTCTTTATTCATTCTCTGCAATCAAGAATAGACCTAATTAATGGGAGCCCTGTCTGGGAATGAATAGAATGATATTGTATCTTTTGTTGCATCTTTCTCACATCTTATGCATAGGGTACATGACACGATATTTGGCATATAATCAAAAGTGCATACTGGTCACCATATTCTTTCTATCAGCTCTTAAAATATCAAGCAAGATTGCTTCCTCGACTGTGCATACATTAGTGAAATTGAGTATGCCACTTTAGGAAATGTCTATGATGTCAGGTTATTGGAGCACTTTATAATTCCCTTTCTGATACACTGGGAAGAGGCAAATTCTCAATGGAAAACACAGGTGGACATATTCCCAGCTCGGGTCCCTTTTTCTAACTTCTATTCTATACCTCTTTTTCTGGGTCTGCTTTCTCCCTTTTTCTTCCCTTTGCTTTGTATTTTCTCATCTGCCAAACTCCTCCAAAAGACAATTCTACTTAGACTTACTATTGAATAACCTGGAATTTGTCTCTCTTGTTTTCTTCCCCTTGTTGATGAATTATACACTAAAGACATACGAAAGACAAGCCTGAGTATTAGGGACACTGTAACTACTCTGGTATTCTCCACTCCAGGCTCCCTTTCTTCTTATAAGAAACTTATGATCTATCAGGCAGTATATTAGGACCAAAGATTAAAATAATAGAAAGATAATTTCTGCTTTGATGGGCTTTCAATGATGTGCACTTGATTTCAGGAAAGACTTGAGAACATACAATTCTAACATCTTGCAATAAGTGACAAAATGTTGATGTTTCCTGAAACCTGTGAGAAGAGAAATGATAAAATATTAATTTTATTTAAATGGTTGAAAAGTTGGCTAAGTGTTATGACCTTTTCTTTGAACCGCATATAGGGGATCCCATGGCTGAGAGGCTATAAGTTCAGTTTGATGTAGATCAAGAAAAGAAATGACGTTATCATATGCAGCAGATAAGAATGAGAAACTAAGATTATGTAGAAATAAAAAAGAGAGAAATGTTGTTACTACTGTGACCTTGAATAGTGTTACTTTATTACACAATTAGAAAAAAGAAATTATAACTTAAAATAAAATTTGCACTTACACTTTCTGCTTATGTCTACCCTGGTACTATACTGTGTGGTGGATTTGGGGAATAACTCCTAAATTTTAGAAATATTTGTACTACCTTTACAAAATATTACATGTTGTAATATTTTTTGATTGCCTATACTATTATTTAATTTTTTAAGGTTTATATATATAAAGTTTTATTTTTAGTGGACAAATGATAAATATATATTTAAGGGGTACAATGTGATGTTTTGGTACATAAATACATTATGAAATCATCAAATCAGAGTAATTAGCATATCCATCACCCCAAATATTTATCATTACTTTATAGTGAGGACATTTAAAATCCTCTCTTAGCCATTTTGAAATATACAATACACTATTATTGCCATAGTCACTTTGCTGTGCAATAAAGCACCAGGATTTATTCCTCCTATCGAAATGCAACTTTGTAGAAATTGAGCATTGTTTCCTTTCCCCTATTCATCTTCCCTAATTACCACCCACCACCCTACCTCCTGTCCCTAGTAACCATTATTCTACTTGCTACTTCTATGAGTTGAACTTTTTATAATTCCACATATAACTGAGATTATACAATATTTTTGGTGCAGTAATGAAATTACTACATTATTTGGTAATTTTATTTTTAGATTTTTGAGAAACCTGAACCTTATATTTCAAAATGGCTATAGTAATGTAGAATACCATCAATGCAATATATGGGTTTCCTTTCTTTCACATCCTCACCAACACTTGTTCTCTTCCATTTTTTTTTTTTTTTTGATAATAGCAATCTACCAGGTGTGATGTGGAACATCATTGTAGTTTTAATCTACATTTATTTGATTATTAATATTGTTGAACATTTTATAATATATCAGTTTGCTGTCTGTATGTCTTCTTTTAAATGTTTATTCAATTTCTTTATTTATTTTTTTAATTTGATTAATTTTTTCTCTTATTGAGTAGTTGGAGTTTCTTGTATATTTTGGATATTAGCTTTTTATCCAATGTATGATTAGGAAGTATTGTCTCCCAATCTCTAGATTGTCTCTTCTTTGCTATGCAGAAGGTTTTTACTTTGATGCAATATAATTTATCTTTTTTTTTTTTTTTTTTCTTTTGTTGACGTGGTTTTGGGGGTCATATAAAGGAAATCTATGCCCAGACAAATGTTAAGAAATTTTAGACTTGTGTTTACTAGTACAAT
>CAUYQU010081138.1:0-13298 GCA_963574635.1 Cheracebus regulus
CCCGTGTGGCTCCTCTGCCGGGAATCTCCCGGTCAGTGGGCAACAAAAATTCGTCGGAAAGTGCGGCGTCCACTCGTTCTCTGCGCTTTCACTGGGAGCTACATTCCTGAGCTGTTGCTAATCGGCCATCTTGGATCTCTCTCCACCATATTTTCTTTACCCAGTCTACCACTGATGGGTACCTAGGTTGACTCCATGTCTTTGTTATTGTGAATAGTGCTGTGACCGACATGAGAATATGTTTGTATTTTTGGTAGAAGAATTTATTTTCTTTTGGATATACACCTAGTAATGGGATTGCTAGGTTGAATAGTAGTTGTTTTAAGTTCTTTGAAAAATCTCCAAACTGCTTTCCACAGTGACTGAACTAATTCACATTCCCGTCAACAATGTATAAGTATTTCCTTTTCTCTGCAGCCTTGCCAACAGCTGTCATTTTTTGACTTTTTATTAATAGCCATTCTGACTGGTGTAAGATGGTATCTCACTGTAGTTTTGATTTGCATTTCTCTGAGGATTAGTGATGTGGAGCATTTTTTCTTATGTTTCCTGGCCATTTCTATGTCCTCTTTTGGGAAGTGTCTGTTCATATCTTTTTTGTCCATTAAAAAAAATTTTTTTTTGAGACAGAGTCTCACTCTGTCACTCAGGTTGGAGTACAGTGGCGTGATCTTGGCTCATTGCAGCCTCAATCTCCCAGACTCAAGTGATCCTCCCACCTCAGCCTCCCAAGTAGCTAGGACTACAGGCATGCACTACCACATCTGGCTATTTTTAAAATTTTTTTGTAGAGATGGGGTTTTGCTATGTTGCCCATGCTGGTCTTGAACTCCTGTTCTCAAGCAATCTGCCCACCTTGGCCTCCTAAAGTGCTGGGATTACAGGTGTGAGCCACCATGCCTGGTCATATACACATTTTAAAGAGACAGAAGGAAACAGAATAATAGCCACGAGCAAGGGCTTTGTGGAGATCCAATGTCAAAGTCCCATCTCTGCCATTATATTAGTTGTATGACTGGGGGCAAGTCAATTCCCCGCAGTGAGTCTCAGTATTTGCACCTGAAAAAAAATGGAGTCTGGGTGGTAATGGAGACAAAATATCACAACAGTGCCGGCTGCACACATAACAAGCTCTATTGCTGTGAGTGATGATAAAATATTACTAGTGTTTATCCTGAGGTTTTAAGAGGCTTATGTGTCCTCTCCATTCCTATAATGGGCATACATTTATAATAGTTTCAAAAAGAAAGAAGTTAAAAGAAGTGCTCTGCCAGGCATGATGGCTCCCACCCATAAGCCCAGCACTTTGGGAGGCCAAGGCAGGAGGATCACCTGATACTAGAAGTTAAAGACCAGCCTGGGCAAAATAGTGAGACCTTATCTCTACAAAAGAATTAAAAGATTAGCCAGGTGTGGTGGCATGCACCTGTCGTCCCAGCCACTCGGGAGGATTGCTTTAGCCCAGGAGTTCGAGGCTGCAGTGAGCTATCATTGTGCCACTGCACTCCAGCCTGGGTAAGAGAGTGAGACTCTGTCTCTAAAAACAAAAAGGAGTGCTCCAGGAAGAAACGCTGTGCCTGTGTGAGAACCTGTCTTCCTGCCAGACTGTGAAGCTCCCAGAGCCTGAAGGGCTCTGGAAGGAGGCAGGGTGCTCTGGGCTCCAGACTCGAGCTAAGTTGGAGGCAGGGGATGTGACAGTGAATGCACAAGGCAAGGGCAGGCGATGGCAACAACCCCCACTTGCTCCTTTCACATATAAATAAATTGTAGGGGCCAGGCACAGTGGCTCACACCTGTAATCCCAGTACTTTGGGAGGCTGAGGCAGGCGGATCACCTGAGGTCAGGAGTTCGAGACCAGCCTGGACAACATGGTGAAACTCTGTCTCTAAAAAAAAATACAAAAAGGCCAGGCGTGGTGGCTCATGCCTGTAATCCTAGCACTTTGGGAGGCCGAGTTGGGTGGATCATGAGGTCAAGAGATCGAGACCATCCTGGCCAACGTGGTGAAACCGCATCTCTACTAAAAATACAAAAAATTAGGCGGGCGTGGTGGTGCATGCCTGTAGTCCCAGCTATTCAGGAGGCTGAGGCAGGAGAATTGCTTGAACCTGGAAGGCGGAGGTTGCAGTGAGCCAGGATCGCGCCACTGCACTCCAGCCTGGAGAGATAGAGTGAGACTCTGTCTCAAAAAAAGAAAAATTAAAAAAAAACAAAAATTAACCAGGCGGATGGCACATGCCTGTAATCCCAGCTATTCGGGAGGCTGAGGAAGGAGAATCACTTGAACCTGGGAGGCAGAGGTTGCAGTAAACCGATATTACGCTACTGCACTCCAGCCTGGGTGACAGAGTGAGACTCCATCTCTAAATAAATAAATAAATAAATAAAATGAGAAACGAAATTATGGGATAGTCAAGCTAATCGGGGGAGTAGCTGTCTAAAAAGAAAAATTTAAAAAGCCCAGTGAAAATGGAGGTAAAACAGGGGAACATGAGAAATGTGATCCAACTCATGGCCCCATGGGAGGGCAGCTCCTGAACCAATGCTGAGCTTGGGCCCACAGCATCCAGCAAATATTAGGCAAGCTGACAGGAAAACACTGATGTTGGATCAGACCTGTGTACTTCTTTGCTACTGTGGTTTAACCAGCAGAAATTTATTTGTTCACTGCGCTGAGACTGGAAGTAAAAGAACAACGTGCCGGCAGGTCGGTTTCTCCTGAGGCCTCTACCCTTGGCTTGCAGCTGGTGCCTTCTTGCTGTCCCTCACACAGTCACTCATGGATCTGTGTGGTGTCTATGACCTAATCGCCTCTGCTTACAAGGCCATCAGCCACACTGGACTCAGACCCACCCACATGATCTCATTTTACCTTACTTACCTCTTTTTTTTTTTTTTTGAGATGGAGTTTTGCTCTTGTTACCCAGGCTGGAGTGCAATGGCGCAATTTCGGCTCACTGCAACCTCCGCCTCCCAGGTTCAAGTGATTCTCCTGCCTCAACCTCTGGAGTAGCTGGGATTACAGGCATGCACCACCACACCCGATTTTTACTCAGTCTGTCAGAGGTGCAGATGTCCTGGGGACCCTGCTTGTGGGTGGCGTCTACAGTGGGGAAGTCTTATTAGGGCCCGAGTTCTTAAAGCTATGGAGCTCATCACTGTGGGTGGTTAGTGTCGGAAGTGAGTTGCAGTACACCAGGCACTGAGCTGTCTCTAAGCTGTCAGAATAGGTGGTGATGTTGGAAGACTGTCAACTCCACAAAAGTCCAGCAGGGCACAAATTTACCTGATGGCGTCCAGAGGCTTGAAATCATCGCTGTAGTCTACATATAACATGTAGAGTTAGTTTAACAGAAACTCCTACTCTCCTTTCCACCTAATCTGAGTACCTGAGAGGCAAAGAGAATTTTTTGTTTTGTTTTGTATGAGACAGGGTCTTGCTGTGTCACCGAGGGTGGAGTGCAATACATGATCTGCCTCACTGCAGCCTCTGCCGCCCAGGTTTAAGTGATTCTTTGCCTCTCCTCCCAAGTAGCTGGGACTATAGGAGCACACTACCATGCTCAGCTAATTTTATTTATTTATTTATTTATTTATTTGGTATTTTTAGTGGAGACGGAATTTCACCATGTTGGCCAGGCTGGTCTCAAACTCCTGACCTCAAGTGATGTACCCGCCCCAGCCTAACAAAGTGCTGAGAGTGATAACAGGTGTGAGGCACCGTGCCTGGCCAAGAGTTTTAGCTCAATGCACTTTCTGAATTCATCTGGGAGGTAATACTGTGGTATGATGTGAAGAGCTGGGTTCAAATCCAGTTATTCTGGGTCCTTCACCAAATTGCTCAATCTTTTTGGGTGTCAGGTTTCCTCAGCCTTATGTCAGGATAAATGCCTGGGCATCTCCCAGATTTGTACCCAGACCATCAGAGTACAGATGTCCTGGTGACACAGCATCCAGCAAATATTAGGCATAATATCTCATAACCCAAATGCCCATCGACAGTGGAATGGATAGATGGTTTGTGGCATATTCACACATGGGACAAAAGCAACAAGAATGTGCTGGGCACGGTGGCTCACACCTATAATCACAGCACCTTGGGAAGCAGAGGCAGAAGGACCACTTGAGCCCAGGAGTTCAAGACCAGCCTGGGCAACATAGGGAGACCCTGTCTCTGGGGGAAAAAAAGAGACAAAAGTATAAAATAACAGGTACAATATGGGTGAATTTTACATAATGTTGAACAAAAGAGGTGGACACATTGTACCTTTACATAAAGTTCAAAAACCAGGTACATCAAATCTATGGTGTTAAGGGCCAGGTATGTGGCTATCCTTGGGGTGGCAGCTGGGACTAATGGCTGGGAGCATCTGCAATATTGGCAATGTTCTGTTTCTTGAGCTGGGTGTGATTACACAGGTGTGTCCACTTGGTGAAAATCCAACCGGCAGAATACTTAGGATTTGTGCTCTTTTATGTACATAGTAACTACTCACAAAATAAACAACATCCAGGCGGGGCATGATACCTTCCACATGTAATCCCAGGTGCTTTTGGAGGCTAAGGCAGGAGGATTACTGGAGCCCAGGAGCTCCAGACCAGCCTGGGTAACATGGTGAGAAACAAAACTTCTTTTTAATTTTTTTTTTTTTTTGAGGTGGAGTCTTGCGCTGTCGCTTAAGCTGGAGTGCAGTGGTGCGATCTTGGATCATTGCAACCTCCACCGCCCAGGTTCAAGTAATTCTTGTGCCTCAGCCACCCGAGCAGCTGGAATTATAGGCATGTGCCACCATGCCCAGCTATTTTTTTTTTTTTTTTTTTGTATTTTTAGTGGAGACAAGGTTTTGCCATGTTGGCCAGGCTGGTCTCTAACTCCTGACCTCAGGTGATCCACCCAACTTGGCTTCCCAAAGTGCTGGGATTACAGGCATGAACCACCGTGCCTGGCCTTGAAAAAACTTTTTAAAATTTGGGTGTGGTGGTGTGTGCCTGTAGTCTGAGCTACTCAAGAGGCAGAGTTGGAAGGATCACATGAACCTAGGAGTTCATGCAGTAAGCCGTGACTGTGTCACTGCACTCCAGCCTGAGTGACAGAGCAAGACCCTGTCTCTTAAAAAACACATACATAGGCTGGGAGCAGTACTCATGCCTGTAATCCCAGCACTTTGTGAGGCTGAGATGGGCAGATCATCTGTGGTTGGGAGTTTGAGACCAGCCTGACCAACATGGAGAAACTTTGGCTCTTCTAAAAATACAAATGAATTTAGTCAGACATGGTGGCACATGCCTGTAATCCCAGTTACTTGGAAGGCTGAGGCAGGAGAATCACTTGAACCTGGGAGGCGGAGGTTGCGGTGAGCCAAGATCACACCAATGCATTCCAGCCTGGGCAACAGGATCGAAAGTCCGTCTCGAAAACAAAAACAAAAAACAACCAAAAAACCCATACATAATGGCCAGGCATGGTGGCTCACGACTGTAATCCCAGCACTTTGGGAGGCAGAGGTGGACGGATCACCTGAGATCAGGAGTTCAAGACCAGCCTGACCAACATAGCAAAACCCGGTCTCTACTAAAAATACAAAAAAAAAATTAGCTGGGCGTGGTGGTGGGTGCCTGCAATCCCAGCTACTCCGGAGTCTGAGGCAGGAGAATTGCTTGAACCTGAGGGGCAGAGGCTGCAGCAAGCAAAGATTGCACCATTGCACTCCAGTCTGGGCAACAAGAGTGAAACCCATCTAAAAAAAAATACATACATAAAAATAAACAATTTACATTAAAAGTTCAAAGGTGACAGATTAGAACTGCAAGGATTAGATCACATATATGAGGCACCTGACATTTCAGCACAGCGGACACTCCCAGAACTATTTGCTAAGTCTCCTCTGCCCATTAGAAGAAAGGCCAGGGCCAGGAGCAGAGGCTCATGCCTGTAATCCCAGCGCTTTGGGAGGCTGAGTCGGGCGGATCACCTAAGTCAGGAGCTCGAGACCAGCCTGGCCAACATGGTGGAACCCCGTCTCTACTAAAAATATCAAAGTTAGCCAGGTGTGGTGGCACGTGCCTGTAATTCCAGCTACTTGGGAGTCTGAGACAGGAGAATCGCTTGAACCTGGGAGGCAGAGATTGCGGTGAGCCAAGATCACATCACTGAACTCCAGCGTAAGCAACAGAGCGAGACTCTGTCTCGAAAAAAAAAAAAAAAGGAAAGGCCAAGTGATATGCCACGGAGCACACTTGGCAGGGAAAGAATCATCAGTGCACAGGAAGAGTAGAATGGTGCCAGGAGAGAAGGGCACAGATTGGGGGTTTGCATTATATTCTTCCACTGACCAGGCAGGTCACTTAACTGCTCCAAGCTTCAGCCTCCTCATCTGATTAATGACTGCCAAACAGGTGAATTGTCAAGATTAAGTGACCTATGTGACGCTGCCAACTGGGCACCCAAGGAGCTGCATGCACAGGGCAGCTCAGCAAGCTGTAAGCATGGCGGGAGCCCCATTGCCTTGCAGTTGGCAGCCTCGTCCAATGGACTCATTCATAGCTTCAACTGTGATGGCCAAGATGACAGGCAGGCTCATACTGGCATGGTCAGCAGGCAGCTGCAAAGAGAGGCTCTCCACAGCTCCTGACCCCTCTGCATTTGTCAGCTGAAGCTTTCCATGTTGCCCTAGAAAGCCAACTTTCCAAGAAATGCTGTTCACAATTTGCCTTCAAGGAAATCATTTGCAGTTACAGCTGCCATGTCTTCACATTAAGCTTATTACTGGTAACGATGGTGCCAAAACAGCAGTACCAAATAAGGTTTTTCAGAGTGACCTTAAAAAAATTAAGCTAATGGCAATTTTATGTCTTATGGAAGCTGTTCTTATCTATTGACTGCCAACACCTCATCCTAGACATTTCAGGAAACTCAGCAGGAAATTTTGTTTTTAATTTTTGTGGGTACATAGTATGGGGTACGTGAGATTTGTTTTTGTTTTTCTTTTTGAGATGGAGTTTCATTCTTCTCACCCAAGCCAGAGAGCAATGGTGCGATCTTGGCTCACTGTAACGTTCACGTCCTCGGTTTAGGTGATTCTCCCACCTCAGCCTTCCTAGTAGCTGGGACTACAGATGCCTGCCACCACTCTTGGCTAATTTTTGTATTTTAGTAAAGATGGTGTTTTACCATGTTGGCCAGGCTGGTCTCGAACTCCTGACCTCAGGTGATCCACTTGCCTTGGCCTCCCAAGGTGCTGGGATTACAGGCTTGAGCCACCGGGCCTGGCTGATATATCTTGATACAGATATATAATGTGTAATGGTAAATGGGGTATCCATCACCTCAAGCATTTATCCTTTTTTGTGTTACAGACAATCCAATTATACTATTTTGTTATTTTTACTTGTTTTTTAAATTTCTATTTCTCTCTTTTTTTTTTGAGACATAGTCTTGCTCTGTTGCCCAGGCTGAAGTGCAGTGGCACCATCTCACTCACTACAGCCTCAATCTCCTGAGCTCAAGTGATCCTCCCACCTCAGCCTCCTGAGTAGCTGGGACTAAGGTGTCCACCACCATGCCTGGGTAATTTTTATTGTTGTTTTTTTGATAGAGACAGGGTTTTGCCATGTTGCCCAGGCTGGTCTCGAACTCCTGGGCTCAAGCAATCTGCCCACCTTGGCTTCCCAAAGTGTGGGGATTACAGGCTTAAGCCACTGCAGCCAGCCTCGTAACCAGCATTCTGTTCTCTATCTCCATGAGTTCAATCATTTAAATGTTTAGCTTACACAAATAAGTGAGAACATGTGAAGTTTGTCTTTCTGTGCCTGGATTATTCTAATTAACATAATGACCTCCAGTTCCATCCATGTTCTTGCAAATGAAGGGATCTCATTCTTTTTTATGGCTGACTAGTACTCCACTGTGTATATGCATGTCAGAAGGAAATTATGTATGTGCAGATTCAGATGCCAATTAGTTGTATTGTTAATTTGAGGAGGTAAAATCATACAACTAAGTTCTCATGAAAATACAACATTAAATATATATTAATATGCACAATAATAACAGCCTTCACTTGCTGAGGCCCTGCTAGAAGGCAGACATAATGGCAGGCAGTTTCCACAGGTTTCTTCAACAACAATTTCATATGTTCAGCCACCAGAGGTGCTGAGGAGCCCCTGTCCCTCTCACATCACTGTGGTCCTGCAAGGGATAAGAAGTCATACATCATAGTTTGCTAGGTATATCAGGTCAATGTAATACACTCATAGAATACATACATTAGAGACCAAGAATGAACTGTGTCCAGTCTTAGGGCTGGGCACAATGGCTCGTGCCTTTGGGAGACCGAAGTGGATCACTTGAGCTTGGGAGTTTGAGACCAACCCGAGCAACACACCAAGACCCTGTCTCCACAAAAATAAAAATGACCAGGTGTGGTGGTGCACACCTGTGGTCCCAGCTATTCTAGAGGCTATTAGGATCACTTAGCCCAGGAAGTTGAGGTTGCAGTGAGCTGTGATTGCACCACTGCACTCCAGCCTGGGCAACAGAGTGAGATCCTTTCTTTAAAAAGAAAAAAGGCCGGGTATGGTAGCTCACGCCTGTAATCCCAGCACTTTGGGAGGCTGAGGTGGGCAGATCATGAGGTCAGGAGATCGAGACCATCCTGGCTAACATGGTGAAACCCCATCTCTACTAAAAATACAAAAAATTAGCCAGGTGTAGTGGCATATGCCTGCAGTCCCAGCTACTCAGGAGGGTGAAGCAGGGGAATCACTTGAACCCAGGAGGTGGAGGTTGTAGTGAGTCAAGATTGGGCCACTGCCCTCTGGCCTGGCAACAGAGTAAGACTCTGTCTCAAAAAAAAAAAGAAAAGAAAGAAAAAAGAAATGGTTTTTAGGAAGTGCTAACTTACATGAATGTTTCATATTCAGACATAAGAGAACCTAGTATTTTTAAATGAGAGCAAATTAGGAACTTAGTTTTTGTTTTTTCTTGAAATGAGATGGTAACATTATAGTTAATGTTTGCTAACACGATGGTGAATGAAAAGGAAGAAGCAAAATGGTTAGGAAAACTCAACCGAAGAGAAAGTTCTACCTTGGGAAATATATTTGCAACATTTTCAACAGTCAAAAGGTTAATCTCCAGAGTGATTATAGATTATTGATTGCAAATCAATAAGACAAAAAAAAAAGTGAGAGAAATTCCCCATCACATGAATAGGCAATGCATAGCACAGGTAATGCTAATGGCTAATAAACTACACCAAGATGACCGATCCTCTTGGCAACCAGAAAGGTGTAAATTGGAACATTTTCCCAACTTAGGCTGGTTAACAGGTAAAACCATTGACACTTGCCAGTGTAAGGGAGTGTGGAGCAGTGGGACAGCGGTGGTGTGGCCTTTCTGGAAGGCAACTTGGCAACACATATCAACATCCAACCATGATTCTGCTTTCATTACTACACAGACACTATGATCTTTTCCTCTGTATGTATGTATTTCTTTGTGTACTTTTCTATCTGGATGCCACACCTTGGGAAAAGAAAAAGACTGGAAACACATAACACAGCTGTTAACGGCAGTTTTCTCTGGAGAGCTGTGACAACCCGCTTCTAGCTGTCATGCATATGTGCACAAAACATCAATACCAGGTGCACCATTATTTGTGATGCAAAAAAGAATTTTTGCCACTTGATTTTTTTTTTTTTTAATTTTGAGATGGAGTCTCTCTCTGTTGCCCAGGATGGAGTGCAGTGGCACAATCTTGGCTCACTGCAACCTCCGCCTCCCAGGTTCAAGAGATCCTTCTGCCTCAGCCCCCCTAGTAGCTGGGATTACAGGCACCCGCCATCATGCTCGGCTAATTTTTGTATCTTTAGTGGAGGCAGGGTTTTGCTATGATGGCAGGCTGGTCTTGAACTCCAGACCTCAGGTCACCCACCCCCTTCAGCCTCCCAAAGTGCCGGGATTATAGGTGCAAACCACCACGGGGGACCTATGACGTGTTTATATAAGAAAAACTCTACAGCTGGGAAAAAGAGCCAGGTAGATCTCTACACACTGATAAAGAAATTGTACAGTGAAAAAGACAGCTGCACAACAATAACTCAGCCTCATTTACTAGTGTGAAATCACTGCTATATGTCTCTGTACAGGCATACTTCAGAGACATTGCAGGTTCCAGGCGACCACAAGAAAGCAAATACTGTAATAAAGTGAGTGACATAATTTTTTTTGGTTTCCCAGACATATAAAGTTATGTTGGCTGGGTGTGGTGGCTCACGGCTGTAATCCCAACAATTTGGGAGGCCGAGGTGGAAAGGTCACTTGAGGCCAGCTGTTCAAGATCAGCCTAGGCAACATAGTGGGACCCCACCTTCACAAAAAATGAAAAACTTAGCCAGGCGTGGTGGTCCATGCCTGTTGTCCTAGCTACTCAGGGGGTTGAGGAAGGAAGATCGCTTGAGCCCAGGAGTTTGAGGCTGTAGTAAGCTATGATTGCACCAATGCACTCCATCCTGGATGACAAAGAGACACCCGGTCTCAAAAAAAATGGTTTTCACTATACTATAATCTATTAAGTGTGAAATCATATTATGTCTAACAACCACAATGTACATACCTTATTGAAAAATATTTTATTGCTAAAAAATGCTAGTGATCGTTTAAGCCTTTGGTGAGTCCCAATCTTTCTGCTGCTGTAGGGTCTTGCTTTGTTAACAGCTGCTTACTGATCAGGGTGGTGGATGCTGAAAGCTGAGGTGGCTGCAGCAATTTCTTAAAATTAGACAATAATTTTTGCCACACTGATGAACTCTTCCTTTTGTGAAAGATTTCTCTCTAACATGCAAGTTGGTTTGATAGCATTTTATCCATGGCACAATTTTCTTTCAAAAGTGGAGTCAGTCCTCTCAAACCCTGTCACGGCTTTATCAACTAAGTTTACGTCATATTCTAAATCTTTTCTCGTCATTTCAACAATGTTCACAGCATCTTCCCTGGGAGCAGATTTTTCTTTTTTTCATTTTTTGAGATGGAGTTTTGCTCTTGTTGCCCAGGCTGGAGTGCAATGACATGATCATGGCTCACTGAAACCTCCGCCTCCCGGGTTCAAGTGATCCTCCTGCCTCAGCCTCCCAAGTAGCTGGGATTACAGGCACCTGCCACCATGTCTGGCTAATTGTTTGTATTTTTAGTAGAGATGGGGTTTCACTGTGTTGGCCCGGTTGGTCTCAAACTCCTGACCTCAGGTGATCCACCCGCCTCGGACTCCCAAAGTGCAGGGATCACAGGGGTGAGCCACCGTGCCTGGCCCCCTGGGAGTAGATTTCATCTCAGGAAGCCACTTTTGGCCAAGCTCAGTGGCTCGTGCCTGTAATCCCAGCACTTTGGGAGACTCAGGCGGGAGAACTGCTTGGGAGTTTGAGAGTAGCCTGGGCAACATAGTGAGACCCTGTCTCTATGAAAAATAAGAATTAGCCAGGAATGATGGTGGTGTGCCTGTAGTCCCAGCTACTTGGGAAGCTAAGGCAGGAGAATCACTTGAACCCAGGAGGTCAAGGCTGTAGGGAGCCATAGTCACACCACTGCACTCTCGCCTGAGTGACAGAGCAAGATCCTGCTTTTTAAAAAAAAGCCTCTTTCTTTGCTTATTCCATAAGAAGCAACTCCTCATCTATACAGTTTTTTTAAATTTTTGTTTTGAGATGGAGGTCTCACTCTGTCACCCAGGCTGGAGTGCAGCGGCACCATCTCGGCTCACTGCAACCACTGCCTCCCAGGCTCAGCACGTCCTCCCACCTCAGCCTTCTGTGTAGCTGGGACTATAGGCATGCACCACAAGGCCCAGCTAATTTTTGTATTTTTTTTTGTAGGGATGGGGTTTCACCATGTTACCCAGGCTGATCTCGAACTCTTGGGTTCAAGTGATCCACTCACCTCAGCCTCCCAAAGGGCTAAGATTACAGGCGTGAGCCACTGTGTCCGGCATCCATACAGGTTTTTTTTGTTTTGTTTTGCCTTGTTTTGTTTTTTGAGACAGAGTCTCACTCTGTCACCAGTCTAGAGAGCAGTGGCACGATCTCGGCTCACGGCAACCTCTGCCTCCCAGGTTCAAGCGATTCTCCTGCCTCAGTCTCTTGAATAGCTGGGACTACAGGCACACGCCACCACATCTGGGTAATTTTTTTATAATTTTGGTAGAGACAGGATTTCACCACATTGGCCAGGCTACTCTCAAACTCTTGACCTCAAGTGATCCACCCACCTTGTCCTCCCAAAGTGCTGGGATTACAGGCATGAGCCACCGTGCCCAGCCCTCCATACAGTTTGCTGATGAGATTGCAGCAATTCAGCCACATCTTCAGGCTCCATGTCTAATTCTAGTTCTCTTGCTATTCCCACCACATCAGCAATTATTTCCTCCAACAAAGTCTTGAACCTCTCAAAGTTATCCATGAGAGTTCTACTGCTTCCCAAATCCTGTTGCTATTGATATTTTGACCTTCTCCCATGCACACAAATATTCTTAAGGGCATCTAAAATGGTGAATCCTTTCCAGAAGGTTTTCAATTTACTTTGCCTAGATCCATCAGAGGAATCAGTATCCGTGGCGGCTATAGCCTAAGAAATGTATTTCTCAAATAAGACTTGAAAGTCAAAATTACTCTTTTGTGGCCGGGCACCATGGCTCACACCTGTAATTCTAAGCACTTTGGGAGGCTGAGATGGGCAGATCGCTTCAGCTCATTGGGCTCAAGACCAACCTGGGCAACATGGTGAAACCCTATCTCTACAAAAAAAAAAAAATACAAAAAAGTAGCTGGGGAGAGATCCAAGATGGCAGATTAGGAGCAGCTCAGGATTGCCGCTCCCAGTAAAAGTGCAGAGGGTGAGTGGACGCCGCATTTCCAGACGGATTTTTATTACCCCCAGACCAGGAGATTCCCAGGCGGAGCAGCCCCATGGGTTGCCAGTGCGGCTGTTTTGGCCGGCACGGCTGTTTCGGCCGGCGCGGCTGCTTTGCCGGCGCCGCAGCGCGGCGGGTCTCCGTACAAAATACACTGGTCTGTGTGCCCTTTTAACTGGCGAGTGGAGCTACGGGAAGGCAGATTAAAAAGGGGACTGAATCAGGGAGCCAGCCCAGGAGATCCCCAGGCAAAAAAGCACTACGAATCTCAGTGCTGCTGTTTCAGCCTGCGCAGTGTGTCCCCGCAGGGGAAATCACACAGATCCCGGCGCCTTTTCAACAGGCGACTGGAACACCTGGGAGTTGACCATTCAACTAAAAAAACAATAGGCTCT
>CAUYQU010081147.1:0-41158 GCA_963574635.1 Cheracebus regulus
TTTCTTTTCTTTTCCTTCTTTCTTTCTTCTTCTTTCATTTTCTTTCTTTCCTTTGTAGAAATGAGGTCTTGCTACGTTACTCAGGCTAGTTCTGAACTCTTGGCCTCAAGCAATTCTCTGCTTTGGCCTTCCAAAGTGTTGGGATTATAAGTGGAAGCCACCGCACCTGGCCACAAGTATGATTATCTCATTGCCATTACTCTGCAGAGAATGTTTTCTCCTCTTTTCCTACTATGCAGTCCATGCCTCCAAATCCCTACTTTGATTTAATTTCTACTTTTCAGGTATGACACTTCTTTACCATTTACCCGAACAACACTGAAGGAAGAGTAAAAACATAATAATTAGCCACTTTGAATGCAAATTTGTAACTTTGATGGCTGCTCAGCATTTGAACTCTTTCCTAAATGAGAACTCTGTCATCGTGTGAATCTTGGTGGAGGATAAGGCCTTTCTTCCCTACAAAAATAGAGAGGACCAGATAACTTGCACTACTTACCCCTTAGCAGCTAGGGCACTGTCATACGAGTTAACTTGACCAATAAGAATTATTACTGGAGGCCAGGTACAGTGGCTGTAATCCCAGCACTTTGGGAGGCCCAGGTGGGTGGATCACTTGAGGCCAGGAGTATGAGACAAGCCTGGCCAACATGGTGAAAATCCGTCTCTACTAAAAATACAAAAATTAGCTAGGCATGGTGGTGGGTGCCTGTAGTCCCAGCTACTGGGGAGGCCGAGGCAGGGGAATCGCTTGAACCCAGGAGGTGGAGGCTACAGTGAGCCAAGATTGCACCACTGCACTCCAACCTGGGTGACAGAGTGAGACTCTGTCTCATAAAAAGAAAGAAAGAAATATCATTGGAATAAGTTAAAATATTAGTCTCAAATCTTTATCCCATCCTATCCCATGACCTTTGCTATTGACTTCACAGCTCTTTTCACAGTGTTTTTCACTGTCCTTTGACTTTGGGTTTGCCTTATGACTTGCTTTTGCCAGTGGAACATCTGCAGATGTGACACTGCAGAAGTGTGAAATGTTCTTACACGATCTGGCTTGCCATCTAGAACTTCTGCCATCACTATGGGAAGAAATGTCAGGCAACTCACTGATCTAAGAATGATGACAGGAGTTGAGGTTGAACCCACCCTGAATTCTGGAGCCAAACACAACCAAGCACAGCTTAGAGATCAGCTAACCCCTACCTGACCCACAGACAAATGGGCAATAAAAAATTGTTATTTTAAGCCATTGAATTTTGGAGTGGTTTTGTTTTATAGCACTAATGTGGAAACAGTTGACTGATATACTCCATCTTGGAACTTTGAACCTCTAGCCCTTGATGCAGAGGAACAGAGATGATACAGAATGTATTTCTTCCACAGTGATATCACATTTGGGGACAAGTATGGAATCCAAGTGACAGAGTCCAGTGTTCAGTAGTGACATTACCTTGGCTGAGGCTTCAGCTACCCAGTTTTCTTATGTTCTGATTTTCTTCCATGGTTTGCTGGCCTTCTGGGTTATTTTATAACTGACAGCCTTCCAATAACCTTATTTTCTGCTTTATTTTACTGGGCCAGCATCTGTTATTTGCAGATAAGAGCCCTGTCTGACTCAGCCCTTATGTTTCATTGGAAGTAGAGGACTGGGAAAAGCAGGATGAAACTGGGCAATAGTGGAGAAGGCAGGGACATTAGTCCATGAGTCCATAGTTCTGGGGACAGAGTGTAGAGGAGAGTTCCTTTACACTGTAGACAGAATTTTCATTTTATGCCTCAGAGAACTTTCAATGGTTGCTATGTTCATACAGAGCATGTAATTAATGAGGTAGGTGAGTAGGTTCCAATTCAAAAGGAGTGATCAAAGTTTTAGTTTTTATTTGTTTTTTAACCAGTAAACTATGGTCATCAAGAATCTGCAAATAAATTGTGCCTGACACTTCTATTCACTAATTTTTGATACTCAGACTCCCGTCTGATGTACTAAGAACTCCTAGTGAAGAAAGGTAGAATAACTCATTAGGTAGGAAAAATGTTTCAGTGGAGAAACATAACTCTCATATAATATGCTTCTTCACCATGCCATTCATTAACCTGGATTCAATAATTAACAGGATTAAACAAAAAACATTTAAATGTTCAAAGCCATATTTAACTACTACGAAATCATTCATGCACAGATTTTCTTACAGAGTTGTCAGGAGAAGTATAAATATCTTTTACTAGTTGTTTTTTGTCTGGCTCTTGAATATTCTTCAGACTTTCATGAGCCTCAAAGTGTACATAATTGAGTGGTGTAATAAATGCCAGATTCTCCAGGATTTTATAAAGTACATGAAGTGAATGTAGGTATGTTTGCCATTATTGTCTAAACCAGAAAATCAGGGAAAAGTATAAAGTTGGTTTCTTTGTAGTACATAATCTCAGATAGATGAATTTTATCTTAAGATAGATGAGAATTGAATGTCTTTACTCAAAAAATAAACGAATTTACTTGGCCTTAATTGTATATTTAACACGAGGCATTTATTTCTGGAAATTGGATCACACTGTTGTATATGTAGGACTTTCATTGGCTAGTATATACACTTTAAGTTTATTATCTTTTGTCTTTACACAAAATCCTTGGCAGACTATTCTTCATGCGTATATTTAGGAGATAGCTGAGTCTGTTTCTTGTCAGTTCTGAATTTAAATGATTTACTTTTCTTGATGGTTGAAAATGCTTGAAGTCAGGGCAATGGAGGTAAATACAGTCCATTTGTGCTTCTTCAAAGATTAAGAATTTATATAATAGATGAAAGTTTATTAAATACTGTGCACATTCTGGGTTTCCAAAGGCAAATAAGAATTGACCACCCTTAAGTACTTTTAATTCCTATGAAACATCTAGTTTGAGAAAGTGGGAGAGTGGGAAGAAAAAGGGAGACAGAGCTACAGATTTGGAGAGAAAATGACAAAGACTCTTCATTTTTCATGAGAATAAAACAAAAAGAAAATAATCGATAAAGCAAGGCGTAGTAAGGGTCTGATGGTCTGTAAATCTCAAGCATAAATTTAAAAAGTACGGCATGAAATTCAAATGTACATACTTGGCATTTACCTTATCACATTTTTTTTTTCCATAGAAATAGATTTAAAAAATAAAAGAAAATAAAAATCACTGTTATTCCCACCTCCTAGAGAAAATCACCTTGGTAAGCATTTTTTATGGTTTTTTTCTTGTAAATGTGTGTGTGTGTTTGCGCATGCACCCATGTGTAAAATATTTTTTGTTTTATGAGACAGAGTCTCGCTCCGTCCCCAGGCGCCAGGCTGGAGTGCAGTGGCGCGACCTCGGCTCACCGCAACCTCCGCCTCCCGGGTTGGAGCAATTCTCCTGCCTCAGCCTGCCGAGTAGCTGGGACTACAGGCGCACGCCACCATGCTCAGCTAATTTTTTTTGTATTTTTAGTAGAGACGAGGTTTCACCATGTTGGGCAGGATGGTCTCGATCTTTTGACCTCGTGATCTGCCTGCCTCGGCCTCCCAAAGCGCTGGGATTAGAGGCGTGAGCCACCACGCCCGGGCTTCTTCTTCTTTTTTTTTTTTTTTGAGACAGTCTTGCTCTGTCATCAAGGCTGAAGTACAGTAGCGTGATCTCGGCTAACTGCAATCTTCGCCTCCAGAGTTCAAGCAATTCTGCTTCAGCTTTCGGAGTAGCTGGGACTCCAGGCACCCATCACTACACCTGGCTATTTTTTTTTCTTTAACTTGAGATGGAGTCTTGCTCTGTTGCCCAGGCTGGTGTGCAGAGGCAGGATCTTGGCTCACTGCAACCTCCACCTCCCGGGGTAACGCGATTCTAGGGCCTCAGACTCCGGGGTAGCGGGGATTCTAGATGTGTGCCACCACACTCAGCTAATTTTTTTGTATTTTTAGTAGAAACTGGGTTTCACCATGTTGGCCTGGCTGGTCTCGAACTCCTGACCTCAAGGGATCCACCGGCCTTGGCCTCCCAAAGTGCTGGGATTACAGGCCTAAGCCATTGTGCCTAGCCTGTAATATGATTTCATCACTAAATATATTGTCTATCCTTTTATTTTGAAAGTTTACTTCAATGTACATTTAATAGCCATGTAAGTATTTCATTTTGTATAATAAAAAAAATTCTTTCAGAATGTTCTGTGTCCTACAACTTCTGTTATTAACATGGAACTATACCTACTGCACCTTGAATGAGTGAAAAATTGGAAGGCTGTAAAATAGATGGCCGTATGCCCTTTAGGCTGCCACATCCAGGAGTGCTTTGCTCAGGCAGAACGCTCTATGGTATGCCCACAGCCTCATCGAACTTTTCAAAGCTCCTATTTCTCTTATCACTTCCCAGATCCTAATTTCTTTTGCTCAGCCTGGGGAGCATCAGTTTCCATACTGTGAGCTTTGAAATTATCGTTGCACTTCTCCAGATTTCCCGGTGTCCTATAGTGTTTAATAGAACTAGATTTAAATATGATACTTCAGCAGATGATTCCCTCATCTAATGCACTTCATTCTAATGTACTTCATCTGAAGATTCATGGTAGGAGCAGGGAGTTATTTAAAATGCAATATGCTCTACTCCATTACAAATTTATAAAACATAAATGCTAAATTTTTTAAAGGTGTAATGTCAGGTTACAGGTAGGATAGAGTAGAGAGACATTTCCAAGTGACACTGAACTAATGAGAGGTAAGAAATCAACTCTTCTGTACTTATCTTGAACAAAAGACCTGTTCATGCAGATCTAAATAGAAACTTAGGATACCATGCCCACTTAAGTAAAGGTCATATAAATTAATCTTAAGAGGACATCAATGTGATTTGTGCCATGTTGTCCTTTGAAATATATCATTTCCCAAGATGAAACAATTTAAGTGTCCAATATCAGGGTACAGGTTAAATACATTTTATTGTATTCTATGGTGGGATATTCTCCAATTATTTAAAAGTGGTATAATAGCAAAAATCTGTAATTTGTGTAAAGACATTCATGACATTGTTAAATGGAGAGAAAAGAAAGCTACAAAATAGCAAGAACTACTTTATCCTATATAAAAATAGTTTTATCTGTATGTGGATATCTTTATATGATCCATTAATGGTGGTTATTTTGGACTGGTAAGATTACTGGAAACCTTTTTTTTTTTCCTTTTTGTATATTTGAATTTTCTGACTTTTCTACAATTTAATTTTGTAAGGGGAAAATTCTAAATTATTTTTAGGTATGAAACTAATGGTGTCATGGAAATTTGTCTTCCATAAGGGGGCTTTTTGAACCATCTCTCAAGCACAGGGTTTGTAATTCAAAGGAAAATAAGAAGCCTCTCCTGCTTAGTGAGTCATACTGTGCTAGGATGATCACAGTTAGGAGTTGCTACATGAGTGTGTTGCACATGGTGGGCAGGTAGGGGCAAATGATGAGCAATGAAAGGCCTAGAACTAATTTTCTTTCTATTTTCTTCTCCTTATCTTCTTTTAGGTTGATGTGTATATTTCCCTTTGCATAGTGTAGTCAATAGTTGAGTTGGTTTTGCTGATATTCATAGAAAACAAGGTTGATCTAAGAATTATATAAAGAAGATAAACAAGTACATGTTCCACGAATGTTTCCTTCTGAAGTAACCACTGTTATATTCACAGAATGTCTTCTGTAACTCTTCAAAAAGATCGAAATGAGCCCTTGTATAATTTCTAGGAAGGTAAATTCCTGGGTACATTTCACAAATGTAGAACTTCCAGCCACAATGGGATTTCCAAGATCATGGTTGGAAAATAAATGTGTCTTCATTCTCTAAGAGCTCTTTGTCTACTTTAAGCAACAGCTGAGAAATGTAAGTGGGGACCAGTGAAGAGCAACTTGTACTGTCAATATAGGACATCATTGGTGTTCCCAGCTGGGAAGGCTTTTGGAGGGCTTTTAACCCGAACCTGAGGGAGAAGAGACTTGCCCCCAAGTTCTGTATCTCCCATAGGGATTGCAGTTCCCTCCCACCCTTTCCCGTCACGTAAATGGAAAAGGAGAACTGCATTCAGTTTCTTAGGTGGATGTTTCATCCCTCCTATTTTCTCATAATGCCTTTTGGGCATTTGTGCTATAACTGCGACTATATACACTTCAGCAAAAAAAACATGGTAGTAGGAATTGCAACATGAGCTTTGACTGTGTGGACAAGAATTAAATAGCATGGACTCGGTGATATTTGTCCCTTTAAAAAAAATTAAATATAACAATTGAAAGCTTAGTTTTAAAGCTTAACATGTTTATATTCTGAAACCCAGTTTATCTAGATTTCCATGGCTAATTAAAAGATGACAAATTTGGATGGAGCAGAAAAGGTCCCTATGGAATAGATTAGGGAGTGTTAATATACTTAAATAGAAAGAAAACTTCTGTAGAATTAGTGATACATGACTCAGATAACTGTCATTTTCTGTAAAGTCTGCTGCTTACACATAACAGCATAGCTCACTCATACCTTCCAATGCACTTATTTCCTTGTAACTCCATTGGGTGTGATATTCAGAGTGTCCAAGATCATCTATCATTTTGTTGGACTTCTTCACAGCCCCTCTGTTTCCTGGCTGAGTTATGTATGTAACATTATTCCACATGGGAAAGCCCAGCTGTTCAAGTTTTAGAATCAGGAATAAGAACACATTTTTATTCGATCCTTCATCTTGTCTACAGTGGGTTTTTGTTTAAATAATGATAGCAGTATACTAGCTCCTCGTTGTAATTCACTCCGTGTACGTGCTTTTGGAGAGAAAAATTGCCTTTTACTTCTTTTGGGGTTCCAGAAGGGGGGCTTATATCAAACTAAATATGGAATTAATGTGTGGGATTGTATAACCACCTGCTGAGTTTGAATTCATCTACCTGGGTGCAGGGGTAAAAATGATAGAACTAAGTTATAGATTGATGGTAGCGAGAGGGGTATATGAGAAAGGAAAAAGGGGAGTTAACAAGATTAGAAAATGTTAAAGATAGAAGGAAAGTGGTACTGTTAAAAAAAATAGGGTGACCCAGAAGGAGAAGCAGGTTTAGAAGGAATGATGAATAATTCCATTTGGGATATATTGAGTTGCTGGCAGGATATCCAGACTGAAGGGTCTTAAGAGAGCGTGATGACTTCGTAACATGTCAGCTTGGTTAGGCTGCTCATCTCCTAGGCTGCCTTCCCTGTAAGGTTTTGGTTAGTGTGGACTACAGGAGGGAGTCTTAGGTGACATTTGTCCAACAGATGTAAAGCTGTAGTGATTATGTAGCTCATTTGTGATGTCACAGATGTGCTGATTAACCTTGTTACTGTGAGGTGGCAGGTGGGCCTACAACTATTCTATCTCCCTGGGTCATCCTTCAGCCTCTCTGACATCTCGGCCATATAGTTTAGCTTCAGGAAGGGCACTGGCTTCTTTCTGCAGGACATCCACAGTACCAAGATCAATGACAAGAACTGACACAGCTTCTACCCTTCCCTTCCCTTCCTGATTACCTGCCCTGTGAATTTCAGTTCCAACATTTAAAACAAAGACTTTACAAAGACTACTCTACTAGCTACTACAATTGTGTAAGGTCAATTCCTTTGGATGAGTTTGCCAGCCTTCTCTATGGCTCGAGGCCCTGCATGATTTGGCCTATTTTTACTTTCCAACTTACTTCATTCTTAGCCTCACTCAGTGTAGTAACATTAAATAACATTCTTCATGCTAGTTTTCTATGAACTTCTCCACTCCTTCCGAGTCCCAAGCTCTTTCCTGTCTCTGCCTCTTTGTTCATGCTTTTCATCTGCATTAAGTCTTAGCCTAACCATCAACTTCATGGACTGGCATTCCCTAACGACCCCATCTAAACCATCCTTCAGGGTTCTAGAGGCTGTGTATGCTCATCTAATTAGCTATTTGGTTAGCTGGTCTTTACTAGAATCGAGGATCCATCACAGCAAGAGCTGTATTTCTTTTGTTCCACACTACATCCTGTCCTAGCACTGTCTGGTACACAGCCTGTTCTCAAAGGATTCATGCAGGGATGAAATAGGCAATATGGAGGACTCTTCCTTGTGAGTTTGGAATGACAGAAGGATTAATTTTCTATTCTTTGGGGGCAGGGGGGCTCAGGATTATCCTGCGTTCTAGCCCAATTTCTGTTCTTCATGGCAGGTCAAACTAATTGCCTAGCAATTCACTAAGTTTTCTATGTCAAATTTCCTTGTTACATGTTAACAGATTCAATAAAACTTCTTTGAAGATGCTTGTCATCTTCACAAAAACTTTTTAAAAAGCAAGCAAACTATTTCTATCAAAATCAAAAAAGAAATATGATCTACTCCTTCGGAACTCGAAAGAATGTTGTATTCTATTCTCTGTAACTTGATTTCCAAGGTCAAATCTTTTGGTGTTATCCTGAGCCTCCAGATCACTTTTCTTTAACACTTGGTTACTGCAAAGATTCTTTGATGCTGGCCTTCTTGAAATCCCTCATGTCTATTTTCTTACTTCTTTTTAATTTTTTCCAGTATTTAGCCTAGCTATGGTAATCAAAAAAGTTGAGGTGGCTGATAAATTACAGGTTTTAGCACTTTGGGAACAAACTCTACATCCCTGCACATTTGCTCTTGGGCTACTTCCCTCGTCAAAGCTCAAACAGTAGTGTCTGGGCATTACATGGTTTCTGCGTGAGTGTTCTCCTCCTCCACAAAGGGTGTGTGAAGTAACTGACCCTTGTTTCTAATATTTATGTTTTCTCGCTTACCCTTGCCTTCCCTTCCACCCCCAGATGAATCTGTTATGGTTAAGGACATTAATGTAAACCCTCTGAGTTAAAAACAGGTTTTGCTTTCCTGGTTCTATTAAATTCAGTGGTCTTAACCTAAGCCACTTTCAATTCTTTTGATTTGTTATTAATAGAAATAGGAAATTTAGTGATTTTCCTATAATGTCTTACATCAACTGGTGGTATAATGGAGCAGCAGGGAACGTTTACAATATATACGGAAGGAAACAACTAAGATACTGCCTTTCAATTTATATCTGAAGTATTTTTTGAGATCTAAATCTAACCAGGTTTGTCTGTGTTTATTTAGTTTTGGGAAGCTAACAGCAGGATGACTAGATTCCTGAAAGCAAGGCACAAGTCTTTTCTTATTTCTCAATAAATACTAATACTAGCATAAATTGGCTGAATAATCTGACTCTGATGGACACTGCTCACAAACAGATTTTAGACAGAAAATGATAGCTACTTGCCAGAATGTTTGGGCATCTGAAGGCTCCCAATTGAGGACAAGGTTGAAAATAACTGTCAGTAATTGGTAACTGTCACTTTCATTCAGAATTCAATTTGACTATCTCTGGGAGAATTAAAGACTTCACACCCAAAGCAAACTACTGGAGTCATTTAGGTTCTTAAAAGCATACTCAATGAAATAGCAATATAATGACCAAATAGCTATTATGATACAAAACAATGAATATAATACCCCCAAACGAATCCTGGCCTTCATGAGTTAAAATGGTCGGGGGAAAAAAATAAAACAGAACATTTCTCTATTCCCATCCTATTAAAAAGGTGGAAATTTCCATATTTAACCTCTAAGAACTGCTTTCATGCACCTGACAATAAGACAAAAGTGGGAGGCTCTTGAGAGTTCATCTTGACTTTTATTACACACTAGACATATGAACTAGCCAGATGAGAGTATGATTCTCTGTACTCTTAAAATCACAGGAAATATATTTCCACCTCCCCTTTTTTTCTGATATTGAAGTAGCATTTCAGATTTTGGGGATTAGTTTAGGGCAAAGTAGAAGTCATGGAAGGCAGTGTATAAATAACCTAATTATGAAGCTACTTTTCAGAAGCTAGTAGTGACTTGCTTAGTAATAATCACACGGCTGTGTAGCATTCATAACGCTGGTATTAATCAGCTACATATTTTGAACATCTACTGTTACTGGATACCAAAGAAAGTGAACAGTCTTTAAGAATCTTCCATTCTTGTTAGAAGCTTCCTATGATCCAGTAACTTCTCAAAAGGCTTTGCACAAAGCGTTTAAGTTCTTGCTTTTTAGAAACATATTTTGTGTACCCAGGAAATGTAAAATGCAACCATCTCTGCTTCTTGTGCAGGTGTGTGCTTTAACAATCAGGGCTGCTTTTGGCATCAGTGGTGTATAAGCTATTAAGAGTTTCTAAAAATACTGATCTAACTAGTCAGTTGCCTCCACCTTATGTACTATTCAGGCAAGTCTTTGGAAAGTATACTACCATATTCCTAGTCCAAAATAAGGTAGGCATGAATATATTCAATCTTGTTTGCCTATCCACCAAAGAATTTAAGTTTTTGTCTTTAAGTAGTTTTGTGTTAGGAAGGAGGAAAAACATATTCAATTTCATTTTTGAGGTAGGTAATCAATAGGAATGAGAAAAATACAAGACAGTTTAGGATCTAAACTCTGTCCACCTTTCTAGGATTATGTCTTAGTACTCCCTAAGTGGCACAAGCTAGGTTATTTCTAGTGACTACTGTGCTTTTGCACAATGCTCTCAAGTTCAGCTTAAGCAATGCTTCTCTGGAAGTTCATACCCTGACTGAACTGTCACCTTTCTTTTTTTACTTCGAGAATCCTGGGATTATCTGAATAATGCCATCGCATTGTACTTTGTAATACATACTTCATCTCTTTCACTTAGTACATTATGAATTACTATGGGGAAGAATCTATGTGCCTATCTTCCTGTCTTCAGTGATGATATACTGAAAGAATGGTGTAGAAATAAAAGTATTCTATTTACCAGTGCTAAATCTTTTTCACAAAATCAGGCAGAGATCTGCTCATTTTTACTCTGTAAACTTGGAGAAGTTAATTCACTCAAATCCCTATTTTGTCCTAACTAGACCAATCATCTTATTACTAAGATAAAGGAATCTACTGCAAGTTGCATGTTACTATAATCTCCAGTATGAAAGAGCTATTTTGAGTCTGAACATGTAAGAGCATTCAAGATAGTGCCTGGCACAGAAGAACAGGGCATTAACAAGACACTGGACTTGATCCTCAAATTATTTAAACCACAGAAGGGAATCAGACTTTGGCCTTTTGACTGGCCACCTTTTAAGATTGCTTGAAAAGACAATGCCCTTCCTATTAGCACAGCTGAGCCAATCTGGAACTAAATATCAGCACACAAAAAATGCCAGGATAGATGGAATCAAAAGACTCTGAAGCCAGAAAGGAGGCTAGGGAGAGCAACTGAACTTAGTAAGCTGAAGACTTCAGTGTACATCATCCAATCCTGCCCTGTAACAACAGGTCTATGTGACAGAGATATTCCATCTGAGCTGGAGGCCATTACCCTTAGCAAACTAATGCCGAACAGAAAACCAAATACTACATGTTCTCACTTAGAAGTGGGACGTAAGTGATGAGAACTGAGGGACACAAGGAAGGGAACAACAGATGATGGGGCCTACTTGAGCGTTAAGGGTGGGAAGAGGGAGAGGAGCAGGAAAAATAAATACTGGGTACTAGGCTTAGTACCTGGGTGACAAAATAATCTGTACAACAAAACCCCTTGATGTGAGTTTACCTATATAACAAACCTGAACATGACCCCTGAACCTGAAAGTTAAAAAAAAAAAAAGAGATATTCTATCTGATGCTTAAGTTGATCTTCAATCTTCTTCTACATTCCACCACCCCACCAAGACTACAAGAGACATATTACAATGTTCTGTGGGCTTAAAACCACCTACACTGCCCTTTGGGTTAGAGAACAGGATTTAGTGGTCCTCTCTGAAAAAAATACATTAAAGAAAATGTTAATTGCTTTTATTCATACTGTGTCTCTACTCGGCTTCTCCAAGAGCTTGTGTTTCAAAAGGTCAGATTGGTTGTTGTTAGAAATACACTGCCTCCTACTCTGTTTAGCATTTATGCACAGCAGTAAGTTTTATGTTTCCGCAAATTTTCCCAAAAAATTATCTCTTCCTCTACTTTCCACCTACCTCCTCTGAGTGCCAAATGGAGAAATGTCTTAGAATATCTAGAATATTCTTCCTCTTTTCATATTAGATTTGTCTTAGCACATAAAAAATTAGTTGACGTGGCTTTCAGAAAGTCCAGTTGGCAGCAGAGCTGGACAACAGATGGCCACCCAGAAATTAGAGCCAGGAAGGTGGACTTACTCAGCATGGATACGCTGATAAGAGTCCTATTTTAGAGAAACCCTGAAAATCCTTGACCTAATGTAAAGCCCAAGAGGCAGTTTAGAGGCAGAACAATTATTATAACCTGATTACCTGTCTAAAGCAAAATATACCACTTTTAACTGCCATAGACATGCCAAAAATATAAAATAAATACACCGATAACCTATAACAGATCTATTTAAAAAAAAAAAAAAAAAAAAAAAGAAAGAAAGAACACAAACAAAGCAAAAACCAAAAACAAATCACCAGAAAACAAAATACAGAAAAATCAAACCAAAACCAAAAAACACCCTCAAACAAAAAACCACCACAGGCAACACACAAGCTTTACTTAAGATGTTTCCTAGAATCTATTCCAGGTGGTTTAAATTAGTCTAAAATAAAAATAGGTGGCTTTCAGTTCCATACTTTGCTTCTGCAGAAATAACTACTAGCAGATTAATTTAGAAATAATTTTTTTTTGAAGGGAGGGTTTCTTCATTTTACCTTTATGCTGAATTAATAGCTACAAACAATCTAATACTACAACAGGTAATTTTTAGCTAAGATTTAAGTTCCTCTTAGCTTCGACATTTTAACTGAATTTCAGTTGAATCTTAAGAAATGTTAACCATGAACTTAAAATAACTGCCCTATTGTAAAATTTAGAAGTCACATTCCTAATGTTCCTCTTGCCTAGACTAAAAATTGCTGAAGGTCTTCTTTCACTATCAAAGCTCAAAGTATACAATTATACTTTGCCACAGTATACAGTTTAGTAGATTTGAAAACTATTCATCACCTCCAAAGTAACAAGAGATTCCAATTCAACCTGACAAAACACAAACTGGATTTAAAGTGCTCTATTAAAAAACAAAACAAAAATAGTTTGTTTAAGGCAATTAAAATAAATATTTCATTTTTGAAGACGAGACACTGAAAAGAATGAAAAACACTTATTGGATAATTACTTTATAATTGTCCTTTTCATTCTAAGAATGTTGTGTTTTTCAAACAGGCAGCTCTCTGGTAAAAATTCATGCACAAGAGGTGCTTACCTATGCTTGACAAGAGGTTTCAGAGCCTACTATGCCATTTGGCTAGTCTAAATCCACTAATGTTAAATATCAGCATTTTCCCAATGCTACTTTTAGGTTACAGCTCATTTATGTTCATCCTTAAGAACTCCATAAGCTTATTTTAAATAGTCATAAACTAGAGTTTGCTAAGAGTACAGGTACTCTCGTTAATGATCAAAATGGTGTGCCCAGAGGAAAAGCAAGCACTATTTATATGAAAGCAATCCTTATCAACAAATTGAACCATTTTAATAAAAAAGCTAGTCCAAAAAAAGGGTCTTATTCTATAAAGATTAAATCATTTCCAAATCACAGTGAAAGGAACATGAGTAATTAACCAATTTTGTTTCCTACTATGTGCCTTAGCGATACCTCACTAAAATTTGGTATCTGACACAATAGAATGACATTTGCAGAATGTAATACTGTAGTGACAGTACTGAGGTTGATTGTTACAGACTATTAAATGGTTACATCTTAATTATTTATATAGAACATTGGTCCAATAACATAAAAATAGAGAACAGCATCTACAAATGTATCTCATTCAATGTTCGGAAATAAAAGACTTAACCATCCTTTCCATTATTTTCTGCAATAAGTCCTTGTTCACAATGAAATCTACCGGCAATTATATTCTAGCATTTTCCCCAGCTACTGTATGAAGAGGATGCTGAAGGCCATCACTATACAGCATACTGCAACATAAGGACTCTTCCGTTCACCTGTTGAAAAAAAGGAGACAGTCATCTGGATTAACTGAGTGGCTAACCTGGCTATGACAAGGTTATTATTTACTATGAGGAAGGGATACATAAGAATCAAGATTAACAGTCTTCCCTAGGAGGCCCATACATTGGGGGTGGGGCAGGGACAAAATCTAGATGCAACATAAAAAACAAGTACAATAAGGAATGGGCTAAACTATTAATATATCAATTTATTTCCCAGACTATCTTCATATATTTAGAAAACCTCGAAAGCATCATTTGTTTGTCACTGTGTAAACTCAGACACTAAAAAATACAATGCGGAATGTAGGACAGAGATCCAAGAGAAACAATCTCAATCAATTGAGGCCAAAGAAATATTGTTTATTTTCTTTCTATAAAAAGAAAAAAATTTCACCCCTTAAAAAGAAATTTGAAACAGAGTATTTTTCCTTACTGGCAGCAATTCATGACACTTAAAGGCACAGGGAAGGCGGAGCATTCATAAATGAAAATAGAGGATGGTCAATAAAACTGCACTTTAAAAATGAACAAATTAAAATGCTTAATGAAAAACCTGTTAGAAAAACTATTTCTGAGATAGATTTAGTATCAAATCTTTTATAGTATGTTTACTCTGGGTTAGAAAAGTAGAACTAAAACCAACCACTTCTGTATAGTCAATTTTTCACATACATTTAAGAAATGCTTACATTTGGATGCTTTCCTTTGCATAAAGTAAATCTGAAGTTGGCTTGTGAATTGTCTTACAAATAGATAGAGATCATGTCATTGTGAGTTAAACTTACTCTTTCTTGTTCCTTCAATAATTGCAAGGCTATACTAACTCATAAAGCACCTGACATTTATATGCTGCTGTGAGGGCAGTGTAAGAAAGGAAAAAGAAGCTACTTCTAGAAATAATCTTGGGTATGTGCCTGGCATCCTCTAATAGAGATGGTTTATACTACCTTCACTTGTGCTTTACTATAATGTTTAAAGTCAACTCTTAATGAAACTCCTTATTCCACTTAGCAAGTTCAGCAAACTACCTCAAGAAAATGTTCTTCCTGACCATCATGTTTAACTAAAATTCTTAAGGTCATTTTCATTTTTATAGCTTCCTCACTGACCTTACACTGCCATGTTACTGAATTTACATATTTGTGTCTGCTTAATAATTTCCATAGAAAATATTATACACATATACAAAAAAATAAACTTTTGGGTTTTTTCTGAAAGTATTTGTTCTATCTGTAGATATTTAATGGACTGCCTTCCGGCTAAAAAAAAAAAAATCTAGAAAGTGAAAGTGTTTGTACAATACCATCATCTCAAATGAAAACAAAAAAATTAAAAAATATCTTGGATCACAATTTTTAAACAATGCTAATTCTCCTAGAGGAAAAAGCCCAAGTCACTAAACCAAACAAAAACAACCCCATTTGTACATAAATTTCAGAAAGACTTCGTAAGGAAGCCTGTCACTCTTACTAGGGCTATCTACCCTCATTGTCTCATGCAGTCTCATTAAATACTTAAAAGAAGAAATTACTACTGTCCTAAGTTTTCCATATGGTGAAAATTAATTTTCAAGGAAGTTCCCTTCCTCCTCATCCTTCAACTTAGAATGCTATAATTTACATATGGATTTCATTTTCCTGTTTTTAATTTTCTTAAAAGAGACTGCCATGTGGTAGAGCTAAACATCTTTGGTTGAACTTGGGTAAAAATGTTACTTTCTGTCTGGTCTTAGTTCTGTATAAGCGAATGTAAAACAGTTGCTGTAATGTGATGTGTAACATGATAAGATGATTTGGCTAGGTCTTTTCCCATTAAAATTGCATCCTTTCTTTGTGGATATATTCTTTGTCAAGATAAGAGAGAAGCATATGCTTGAGAAAGCAGCATATCAGCACATTTTCTAAGTCACTTTGCCAAAATGAAAAGCTAATGCTTTCACATAATTGGCATGAATGAACATTTAAAATGAACCATTCAACCTATGGCATTCATATAGTCAAGAGAGGAAAATGAAAATAATAAATAAAAAGCAACAAAAAAAAAAAATAAAAAGAGGACATTAGACACTATTAGATATAAAAATAGATCATACTACAGGAAATCATTAAAAGATACAAACTAGATATCTTAAATTCAGCTGTACTCTTTTCAAGTAAAAACTGAACAAAAGGGCTGTGAGGGCTGGCTACTAAATGGAAATGTACACACTTCTCTTATGACATAAGATGGATTTAAAATACTTTACTATTTTCTTTATGCATTAGCAACTTAATAAAACTGAGATGAAAACAATGCCTTTTAACTCCAGACCTGCTCTTTCATTATTTTCTCTCTTTGTACTTTACTTGAGGTATTCTTACCACTGTTTCTTGGCCGTATTCTTTTTCAGAGTAACTTGTCTCTGAAGCATGCAGTTTGGTGTGTGTGTATTTACATCTACCAATATCAGTATTAACCATTGAGGATGCTATTTTGTCACTCTCTTCTTCGTTCTTTTTGAAGTGCTTAAGATTTCTCCTATTATTTCAGGGTTTGCAGTTGTTCATAACTGAGTGCTGGATAAGTCTGCACTACAAATTTCTGTAAATCTAGACCAGCCCTTCTCAACTCCAGCTCTATGGACATTTTGAACCTGGTAATTCTGTTGTGATGGATTCCCTGTGCATCCTAGGATGCTTAGCAACATCCCTGACCTCTACCCACTATATGTCCCTGAGTCTACCTATGACTATCAAAACAGACTCTCATTTTGTCAAATGTACCAGACTGGTAACTACTTATCTAAGCTATATCATCTGTGAATTTACCTGTTTAAGGTAATGATACTTATTGCAAAAGAAAGACGCTTACACCTATCACCATAAGAGAGAACAAAGTATGACAGAACACTGAGGAAGTATAGTTGAATATGTTAAAATCATACTTATTTCTCTGGAAGATAAAGTCTGTTTCAATAGTAATTATATTACAATGACAGCCTTGAAAGAAGTACTTTTCTATGAAGCCCTTTATGCTTATACTATCATTTACCATAACAAGAAACTGGAAAGGCCAAAGAATCTTATGATTTTATCATCACAGCTTTAGAAAGGACTTCTGGATAATTTAGTATTATGCTTACAATTTCCATCATTAATGGGTCTTGCCTATCTTCAAAAGCTTAAGGGAAGAAAACCTGCTCTCAAAATTATTTCAATAGCTAACAACATATGAACCTTAAATGGTACTTTAAAGATTTGAAGACTAGTTTATATTATAACCATCTTCAGATATATTACATCAATTCCCAGGTTTTCTTTCAAAAAATCCTCTAGGTACAGACATATTTCATTTTATTGCACTTTGCAGATACTGCCCCTTTAAAAAAAAAACTGAAGGTTTATGGCAAACTTGCACTGAGCAAGTCTATTGGTGCCATTTTTTTTAAAACAGCAAGTGCTCAATTTGCGTTTTTGTGTCATATTTTGGTAATTCTCCCAATATTTCAAACCTTTTCATTATTACTGTATCTTTTATGGTAATCTGTGATCATTGATCTTTCATGGTACCACTGTAATTGTTGTGGAGCACCATGAATTGTGCTCATATAAGATGGCAAACTTATTTGATAAATGATAAGAAACTACTACGGCAAGTTATGCAGAAACTAGCTAATTGATGAAAGTAGCTACACTAAACAACAGATTTTCAAGTAGATAAAACAGCCTTCTACTGGAAAAAATGGCATCTCAGTTAGAGAGAAGTCAGTGCCTGGACTCTACGCATCAAAGGACAGGCTGGCTCATGTTAGGGGCTAATGTAGCTGGTGACTTTAAGCTGAAGTCAATGCTCATTCACCTGCTGAAAATTCTACAGCTTTTAAGAATTATGCTAAATCTGCTCTGCCTGTGCTCTAGAAATAGAAAAATTAAGTCTGGATGACAGCATGTCTGTTTACAGCATGGTGTACTGAATACTTCAATGGAGGAAGTAACTGCAGATGTGGTGAAAAGAGCAAGAGAACTTCAATTAGAAGGGGAGCCTGAATATGTGACTGAATTACAGTAATCTCATGATATGAATGAGTAACTGCTTCTTATGAACAAAGAAAATGGGTTCTTGAGATGGACCATGCAATATCTCTGAAGTATACCTGTATTACAAATACTCAGTTTCAATTTCATCTGTTTCCTTTATGGACATCTTCTAAATTTTCCATATATCTGAGAAGTTTAAAAATAAAACACAATACTCTAAAGGGAACACAGTTATGGAGATATTCTTCAATTCTTCATGCTATTTAAAGGGATTAGTTTGGAGAATTTAGGCTGTTGTCAGACTGACTAACTACACTAAATGTCAAACGTAGAAAAAATGTTTGTCATTATAAAAGTCTAACAGCTTTATGAAAGAAAAAAGTTATGCATAAATTTAATGTTAGAAGAAGAGTACTAAAGAAAACAGTTTTTCTTTGGTCATACAAGTAATTCCAAAGAAGACAGATAAGAAACATTCAATTTCAGTCCAAGTGGTATATGTACAAATGCCCTGGAGTTTTTTTTTTTTTAATTAAAAAGGTTAAAAAAGGGTAAAATACATTTTAATTCATTCACTTAATTCTTTCAGAGTCTACTATGTGCTGGACACAGTGTTAAATGTTACATACACAGGGCAACTGGATAGGAATATATTATTATCTACAAAAATAGGTGTGATGCTACTAATCTCACCATGGAAAGCTGGAAGACAACCACATCTAGCTAAACTTTAATTGCTTCTTGGCCTTTTAGCTAAGATCAAGTGTAGTACTTTAACTTGAGTAAAACAGTTCGGCTATGACCACAGTGGTTCAATAGACAAAACAGTTAAACATTCCATAACTTAAAATAAAGTAATAAAGTGATTATGTTTAGATGATGGGCTCAGAAACCCCTTCATTAGATAGGAATACATCCTAGTTTTCAAAATGGTATACAATATATAGAACAGCATGCTCTATACTTCTATACTATCAACATGTGCATAAAACCACATACATTTATTTCCCTCAATACCTGGAATGCATGGTATTTGATATCTAAATTAGAGACTTTGATATCTAAATTAGAGAGAATTTTCTATCACTATATTAATGAAGTATCCACCACATCTAGTAGTTCTTTTATTAAATTTTGAGACATAGTCTCACTCTGTTGCCTTGGCTGGACTGCAGTGGTGCAATCTGGCTCACTGCAACCTCTGCTCCTGGGTTCAAGAGATTCTTCTGCCTTAGGCTCCTGAGTAGCTGGGATTACAGGTGTGCACGCCCAGCTAATTTTTGTATTTGAAAAACAGACAGGGTTTCATCATGTTGGCCAGGCTGGTCTCGAACTCCTGACCCCAGGTGATCTGCCCAGCTTGGCCTCCCAAAGTGCTGGGATTACAGTGTGAGCCACCACACCTGGCCCAAATCTGGTTTTAAATAGCATAAGGAAAAGAGCTTGGTACAACTTATAAACTTTTGCAAAAATGTATAAAATTGGGATGTCTGCCTGTTTAAAACTAATATTTGATTTGTGAGACTATAATATAAGTAAACTGATCAACAATTTACAACTGAAGAAATGGAGACAGATTAGACACTTACCAATTCGGGCACACTTCCAAAATATACCCAACAATCTGCATAGAATAAAAAAAGAAAAAAGTAGGCATTGATTACTCAGAAAGGTAAATTATTCTCTTGATATCACATAGAGAATTAATTGTATATTAACATATTAACCTTTAACACTTGGCTTCAAATTTGAAACCTGTTTGATGCTAAGCCACCATTTATGTATGAAAGTAGGACACAATAGCCTATCAACCATCAAGGTACAGAAACTGCTATGAACTGGAATATAAATAGTGTCATAGGTCAAACCCAGGGCAAATTAATGAGAGTGGCAAAAATCTGAATAAGGGCTTACTATTCAGTTAACTTAAAATACTTTCAAAAGCAGAAAATGTATATACCAATTTAAGCATCAATTTTGATTAAATGTTAAACGAACATTTTTTTGGCTGAATGTGACACCAAAAATATTTATGCTAACATTTAATTTCTTACATAATGTAGTTCTAAAGTTAAATAATAATCTATAATATGAATTCCAATGATGGTATTTACTTATCTGTGTCATTTACTAAGAAGGAATTAAAAATGTGCCTATATTTTCAATATAAGTAAAAAATTTCCTAGTTTAGGGGACACTTTATGTAAATTTACTAAATATGACATTTAAAGCACATATTCTGGAAATAAGTATTAGAATGGAGATATATATTTCGATTGTATGAATGAATATATTATGAATTACATATTATATGGAATAACCACTTATTTGGCATGTATAACAAATCATTTTTGAAAAAAAGACCAATTGAGTTATCAATGAATAAAGGTATTTGAAAAAGTAACACTAAGGACATTACTTTGTTGGTCTGACAAATAACAGAATTATAAATAGTGTTACTTATGGTTGCAAATTAAGATAAATTAATACTGTTATGTAAATTAGAATTATTAGTTCAACAAAAATCACAGTACTTAAATTCCAGAAAAATGTATAGTATACTTTTTTTTCTGGCAGAAATAGATGGCAGGCTAGTGAATCATTATATCTGAATGGATAAGACTTACAGAAAATTCGGGTTCAGTGAACTTCTATATAAGCTCTTTCTCTGAAGTATAACTTCCCGACCTCAAAGCAAAAGGTCTCTTAGCCTATCAACCATTCATAGAAACTGCTATGAACTGGAATATATATATTTTAGATTAAATGGAATAAGCAAAAATGTGAGTTTATTTCAAACTATGAACATTTTGACAGGCTAAAAAATTTTACTACGGAAACAAAATGACAAAAGCCATACACATTCCTGAAAATAAACTAAAGGCCAGATTATGCTTAAATTCAATCCTACTTACTGGTTGCATAACTGTGAGCAAGGTATTGTCTCTTTAACAATAGTGCCCACCCTCAAAGGGTTATTATGAGGATGAAATGAGTGATTACACAGAAAGTCCTTAGAATGGTGGCTTACATATACTGTGTTCATATATAGGCTAAGGGTACATGTGATGATAACTCTAGGTATCAAACTCTAGGTATCACTTAAAATTGGCTAACATTTCTTCATCAAACAATGGAAAAGGCTAGGCATTTGCAAAGCCATGGTTCCTTGATTCTAGAACCCACTGGTAAAAACATGCATTAATAACATGAAGCTACTCTGGTTGAGGGAGTCAGATGAGGGACCCCGAACAGGACATCTCCTCCATGGGAAACATGGAGCCATAGAACATAGTCTGAAACCACAAGATCACAAACTGAAGGTCTTTTAGGGTCTAATATTCTAGAAGTGAAAAAATATCATTAAGAAACTGGTACAAAAGGATTACAACACACACACACCCTGTTAGTTGATTTAAAAAATGTAATTATGTTGCTTATTTATTATGGCTAAATACCAATAAGTGTATTTGTTGATAGTGCTATCAGGTCTATGAAACCAGGATAAAGACAATGTAGCAATCTTTTTTTTCTGCTGCTTAGTTTCATATTATCTGACTTAATAGCAAAAAAAGGAAGTTATTTTAGACAGTGAAGTAATCAAGAAATTGTTTTATACTGTCTAGATATCTCTACCTAACCATGGTATATATTCTCACTATAATAAAAGTTTATTATGAGTCTCATAAAAACATGTAATTTTAACAGAACGATAAGAGGCCTATACAAATTTCTTCTACACAAAATAATTCTTAGTTATAAATCAAAATAAAATGGTGCTTAACATGTATATAAGCAGAAATAAAGGTTTTAAAAAAAGCTTTCTAACAGTTGACTGTATTAGTACATATTTTAAAATGTAAAACTAGGCATGCTCTTTTTGGTCTTTTATGTAGGAGAAATATACTACCACTCAACCTTTACTTGAAGGTTGGCAGCCCTGAGAACTCCTCTGTTAATGTAGCATGTTATGAATATATTCCTGCTCCCAAAGGAATGAGGAGAAGACATTTCCACATGCAACTTAATTGCTTTGAAGAATTTACGTACTAGCATAAGGAAAGTATTCTACTACTATGTAATTATTCTTTAATGAGATAAACACTTAAATATCTTAGTAGCTAGATATTATGCATTGTATTAGAATTCTAATCACTCATCAATAGGAATAAGTGTTTACTAGAGTCTACCATATGCTTTAATTCCAAGTTAACAGGTACAGCAGGGAAAGATGAAATGAAACTGTCTGTTTGGATAGAAGGACTTCATGCACAGCTAAGCAACAAATAATTTTAACAAATGGGTGAAGTACTAAAGAATAAATGCAATGAGACTTTAGCGAAAAAGGTGTAATGAAGAGAAGACAATGTCTACAAAGAAAATGGTGCATTATAAAAAATGATGGACAACTAACATCTATACTCACCTTCAGTAGGTTAAATCTCTCATGCTATTTTTTACTCAACACATTTCAGGTCACTTCTGAAATTTAACTAATTTAGTAAGATATAGTGATTATAAAATTTTTGAATTTTTAAAACGGAGAAAATGAAAAAAGTTATTACAAAACCAAATTACACATAGGAATTAAATTATCTAATAATTTATATGTTAATTTACATTCAACAGCTTAAGAATTAATTTAGGTGATTAGACATCATTAGTAACATACCCAGTTTTATTTCTGTCCAGGAGGCTGGGTGCCAAGGATCGAATATAAGCACAGGTACAAATAAGCAGCAAGATTACAGTCAATAGACTCTGAAAATTGAAAATGGCAGACTAAAAAGAAAAAAAAAAGAAAAATTAATATCACAAGAAAAACTGCATTGGTAAAAAATGCCTCACAGTTCCACATTTAGAATGATGTTTTTATTTCTTCAAAGGCAAGCAGAATGACAAGTCTGACAACACTTAAAACCAGAATCTTGAGGTCTTCTACAGTCTTCAAGCTCTGACATTAGCTGGTTTTATGACCTTAGTGAAGTTACTAGCTTTTCTAAGTCTTTGGCTGGGTGGAGAATGGAGAGACAGACTTAAATGCTGACTGACGTTTCATTTAATTCTGAATTGTTTCTAGGATAAACATCCCTTAAATTTAAGCTACCATTTTCCACAAGTTGACAAATACGAGGCTAATAGATTTTGGAGAAAGAGAAAAAGCATCTGCTCTTTCACTGTTGGTTTTTTAAAGGTTATTCATTATAGATTGAACATGCCTAATCCAAAATCCAAAATCAGAATTTTTTGAGTGCCAAAATAATGCTCAAAGGAAATGTTCATTGGAGTATTTTGGATTTCTGATTAGAGATGTTCAACGAGCAAGTATAATCCAATTATTCCAAAATTAAAAAAAAATCTGAAATCCAAAACACTCTAGTTCCAAGCATTTTGGATAAAAGATACTTAGCTTGTATTTAATAGTTCCACTCTTATTCCAAAAGTTAAAATTTAACACAAGAATCGTAAGAAACCTTAAGTTTCATAAGTTTCCATAGTCAAACAAAATCATAGATTTCCAGTTAAAGTAAATGGAGGTAGACTTAATTCTTTTCAAAATTCAGTGGAAGCATCACCTTTTTTAGAAAGTGTCCTTGAATCCATTTACTTCCCTTCTCTTATTTTATGTAGAACTCTCTTTTCTATTCTCATAGCAAACTGATACCTTTATTATAATATTCATCTCTGAAGGGTGGACATTGTGTTATCAGGTTACCGGATTCTCCAGCACCGATCATGTGCTTATCTCACAGTAGAAGCCCAATAAGAGACAGTTGAAAAAATAAAATTAAGAAAGTGCAATGTCTGAAGGGTGGACATTGTGTTATCAGGTTATCAGAATCTCCAGCACCGATCATGTGCTTGTCTCACAGTAGAAGCCCAATAAGAGACAGTTGAAAAAATAAAATTAAGAAAGTACAAGAGTATCATTGTATATATAACAATGAATAACACTTTCATCATATACAGGTAGATAAAATATGTCAATCTCACACAACAGCCAGCAATATGCTTGTTTACTAAACTTAGAGGCACTTCCTAAAAAACAAACAAAAAAATCAGAAATGAAACAAAGCGTAAGAGTTATAACAAAACTTGGTTACGTAAAATTGGTACTTGTGGCTGAGTGTTTACTTGAAAAGTCCTAAAGAATTTGGTGAAAAACAATTATAAATGTTAAGGAAACAGAGTAAGGTGGCTGGGTACATAATTAAAATATATATATCAACAGCCATCGTAATCACATTATTCAGAAGAAAGACGATGGAAAAAGACAGCATCAGGAACGAACAGCTAAAATATCTAGGAATAAGCTTCACAAGAAATGTGCAACACTGGCATCAACGAAAAAACTGACAAAATCTTAAAATAGACAGAACATAAAAGTAGAAGAGACTGTTGCTATGGTTTAGATACGGTTTTTTGTTTTTGTATCCATCAAAGCTCAGGTAGATATTTGATCCTCTAATGGTAGTGTTAGGAGTTGGGGCCTAGTGGGAGGTGTTTGGGTTGGGGGGGGCGTAGATCTCTCATGAATGTCAAGGTGCTGTTCTCCAGTTAGTGAAATCTCACTCTCACAAGACTGGATTTGTTTTCCAGGAAATGAATTCTTTCCGGAGAGAGTAGGCTGTTATAAAGCCATGATGCTCCTCCCTCCTTTTCACCAGGTGTTTCCCCTTTGACCTTCTTAGCCATATTGTGATGAATCATAAAAGCGCTCCCCAGGAGGGCCAAGCTCCAACTTCTTAGCCTGCACAACTGTGAGCTAAATGAACCTTTTTTTCTTAATCGATTACCCAATTTCAGTTTTTTTAAAATAGCAACATAATATCGATTAAGAAAACTGGTAAGCCAGGTTTTTATACTGGAAGGCAACATCGTAAACACAACCTATAATTTAAAGTGAGCCCAATCCAACAAGTTACCCTTTATTTATTTATTTATTTATTTTGAGACAGAGTCTCGCTCCATTGCCCAGGCTGGAGTGCAGCGGTGCGATCTTGGCTTGCTGCAATTTCCACCTCCTGGGTTCAAGCGATTCTCCTATCTCAGCCTCCTGAGTAGTTGGGATTATAGGCACGCACCACCATACCCAGCTAATTTTTGTATTTTTAGTAGTGACAGGGTTTCACCTTGTTGGACAGGCTGGTCTCAAACTCATTGTGATCTGCCAACTTGGCCTCCCAAACTGCTGGGATTACAGGCATGAGCCACTGCTCCTGGCCCCAACAAATTATGTTTTAAACACACAACTAATTCTGAAGTTCATATGGAAAAAATAAAGCAAGAATAGCCAGGAAAATCTTAAACAAACAGATAACTAGAAACTGTTCCAATGTCCTTTTTAAGCTTTTATGTATTTTTATGATAAATATGTGCAAACTACTGAAAAAATTAAAAAATATATACATTATTTACCCATATTCTCAATGACAAAAAGTGCTTATGAACAATGCTAATAAGCGGTAGGCAAAAGGGGATCAAAGATTTCACAGACAGCACATTTTAAGGTATGCAAACCTTTATGCAAAGAAAGTAGAAAAATGCTGTGATTATCTCTGGATAGTTTTTTTGTGGGGATGGGGAGACAGAATCTTGCTCTGTTGCCCAGGCTGGAGTGCAGCTGTATGATCTTGGCTTACTGCAACTTCCGCCTCCTGGGTTCAAGTGAGTCTCCTGCCTCAGTCTCCCCAGTAGCTGGAATTCAATGTATGTGCCATCACACCTAATTTTTGTATCTTTTTTTAGTAGGGAAGGGGTTTTGCTGCATTGGCCAGGCTGGTCTCGAACACCTGATACTCAAGTGATCTGCCCACCTCAGCCTCCCAAAATCCCAAAAAAAAGTGCTGGGATTACAGGCATAAGCCACCGTGCCTGGCCATCTCTGAATAGTTTTTAATCTAATTCTCAACTTCTCTGGATTTCTCAGATGGTCTAAGTGATACTTTTATGGTCTGAAAAAGACAAAAATGATTTGTAATTACCAGTTTAAAACTTGTTTTTCTATGCATTTTTAAATGGATATAACAAAGATAAAACTTAATATGTCTTTGGTTTTAAACTTAAACCTGTGAAAGCCAGTGATACACATTTTATAACATATATCAAGGAATTAGCTAATGATCAATTCTAGATAAAAAGCACAGTATCTCACAATACCTATCTTTCAAAGGTCATATTTTGAACATGTATATGAGTATATTAGTAAATAATACTGGATAATGACCTCATAGAAAATAAAGAAGATTTCCTCCCAGCCAACATAACTAAATGTGTATTTAGTATCCACTTTGGGAAATGAAGCACTGGAGATTTTTTAAAAAGGCACATGCGGCTGGGTGTGGTGGCTCACACCTGTAATCCCAGCACTTTGGGAGGCCGAGGTGGGTGGATTGCCTGAGATCAGGAGTTCAAGACCAGCCTGGGTAACACAGTGAAACCCATCTCTACTAAAATGCAAAAAATTGGCCAGGTGTGGCTGTGTGTGCCTGTATCCTAGCTACTCGGGAGGCTGAGGTATGAGAACTGCAAGAACCCGAGAGGCAGAGGTTGCAGTGAGCCGAGATTATGCCACTGCACTCCAGGCTGGCCGACAGAGTAAGATTCTGTGTCAAAACAAAAACAAAAACAAAGGCACATAGTATGATTCCTTCCCTGCAGGAGTTTATGGCTAACAATAACAATTACTGATACTCACTGAGTACTTGTTTTGTGTTATCCTCATGTATCTGGGGTAGATGTTATTACCTGTATTTTATACATGAGACTGAGGCACACAGCAGTTACAATCAAGTTAAAACAGAACATGTACTTTAAAAAGTAAATAGCAACTCATTGTTGAATGTGGAAGTGAGCCATGTAGACAAAAGAATGTCATTTTCATAAGAAAAAGTCAGGAGAAGCTTCATGCAGAAAGCAGGAACAGAGTCAAACCTTGAAAGGGCACTATTTAGATGGGCAGACAGTAGGCTCCAGAAGAGTAAAAAATGTAGCAAAACGTCCCACGGAAAGTCATTAGCATGTTCAGGAAATAGTGAGAAACTTACTTGAAGTAAAAAGGTTCCTCCCGTAAAATGGTTGGAAAAGAAATCTGCAAAGTAGGTTTATCATCTTCCTAGTGCAGTATATAAATTCATGACTTTGTAATGTGTTCCCTTTCCTTCTCCAAATGCCTTTTTAAAGAAACATGCTTAAATGATACAATGTCCAGGACTGGTTTGTAAATAATCCAGTGCGTGTGTGACGGGAGAGGAGTAGGGTTGGTGATAAAATGCTGAGAATATGAGGGCTCATTATAGACTTCTACCTTTTTATGTTTGAATGTTTTCATAATAGAAGATAAAAAGGCACTTAAAAACATGCCTATTATTAAAGAAGTAGAGTGTGTATATACGTTTGTGTGCAAAACCATTTACAAATGAAAACCATTTACAAGCATGAAATACATGATATATACAACTTCGTTCTGGGGGTTTATGGACTCTAAAATTTAAAACAAATAATCTTAGGTGGTAAGTCTTTTAGATGTACCCAGGTTCTGGTCAAAAGTGTGTTTCTAACTTATGGACATTAGCCTGCCACCTATAGCATTCCCCTTAATGCTTAGCATCTGTTGTCTGGTGATATAAAATTTTAGTCTCAGGGTTAAAGGAAACAGATGTTCCTTTTCAGTGAAAAAATAATGGCAATTTTCAATAGAAAAATGTCATTAAAAGGGAAGGGAGGAAGCTAACAAAAAGGTAAGCATATTTAATCACAAAATAGAGGAAAAGATGATAAAAAGGTGCTAAATCAAATTCATTTACCTTGTTTAATTTTTTTCAGAGCCTTTAAGTCATGAAACCTTTTTCAAGGTACTCTGTAAGTTTTGCACACGCTATCTGTTCTTGCCTGCTTGGTGAACTGACTGATGTGTCCAACCTCAACTCAAGATTCACCTCCTCTGATGTCTTCCCTGTCCCCACTCTCCATACCAAGCAGAGTCAGGATTTTTGTATGTATATAATACATACACACAACATGTATGTGATAGCACACATCATACTGTACTGTGATTGTCTTCTCTATTCTATTTAGGTTTTTATCAATTCCTTGGGACTATGAAAATAGTACACAGGGAAGTCAATGAAAAATGTCAAATGAACAGGAACTTGAATACAATCGGCAGTAATGAACATTTTAACAAATCCAAGAACGTAACTGGATTTAAAGGAAAAATGTACATTCAAAATCCAGTGTAGATCAGATTGCTGAATACAATGTTGTTAACTCTTCATGAGAAACCGCCATTTATGGATTTGCTTTTATGTTTACTTCTCAATAATATTTTAGAAAATTAAGTAGAAAGATGCAAATTTCCTTATATTTATGTTAAGGACCTAGGCTGTAGGGTAAAATAAAGACCTGAGGTAATTTCCATTCAGTATCCACATCTTATATCACCTCCTGTAATTCAGATGTTCTATTAAGTAGCAAGGAGCAAGCCTTGAAGGTGCTTGCACACTGGAGAGTGTGTGTGTTCTTCTGACTTCTTTTAATTCTTAAGATATACCCTTTCAAAAGATCTGTAAGATTGAGTAGGCAGGTTAGCTTGCTCTGAGAGCTACATCATTCTTCTAAAACATGCCAATGGAGGCCCCCAAATGATTTGTCTTCAAGGGCTCTTTTATTAATCCTCTGCCCTGTAGACTTATCTGACGACTCACAAAGAGGTCTTTTGATATGCTTGAAACAACTAGTGTTATTGCACTGAGTTAAGTTATCCAAACTGGAAGGAAATAAACTTGATGAGTCATTTATTTTATTTGATCATTTTGAAGTAAATCACATTTGGTTAGGTGTTTTGAAATAATAAAAATAATTCACAGACTTTATCTGACTATCACTACAGGAGATGCAATAATTAATCAATGAACAGATGGAGGCTGGTCAATGCAAAGCTAAGGGTTCTAGACATAGAATTACTTACAATGTTGACAAACCTCTAAAAAATGTTCTATTCTCAAGTCTATTTGAAAAGTTAGAAATATTTTTTCAGATTCTTTTTATCATTTTATCTATTAAGATATAATTTCTCATATTCAGAGTCACTTCTGAACACTAAAATTATATTCATTAAGTCTGAATATGAGTAAGAATTCAATATAGGAGATTTTTTAAAAAGATGAATAAAATACTTCTAAGTCTAAGAGCTCAAGGTATTTATTAACAAAACTTTCAAATAAGAAATCTTAAAAAGAAGCCACTCCAAACATTAGAAATAGAAGAAAAAAGGAATTATCCAAGCAATATAAAAGTGCAAAAAGAAAGAAACAATGAGAAAAGCAGAAGAAATGTACACATCAATATGCTAAACATGCTGTGCCTGGAGTGCCCAATGACTGGTTATGAAGCATATTTAATCTGCAGAAAGGAGTGACTAAACCTACAGTATTTTTATTAGTCTTGGATCACTTGGGCACTATGTAGCTTATTTATTTTTAGAATCACCAAACAAATTGTTTAACAAATTTGTTGATTAAGGGCCTTATTTATACATAACACTGTGTTGGAGCTTCAAATGTTGACTGTCTCCTATATGGGAAATAAATTTTTATTGACATACTAATTCCTCCAGCTTTATTGAAGTACACTTTAAAACAAGAATTGAACATGAAAGACAACATTTTAAACTCCAAAACAGTAACAATTTTACTTGTATTAATACTTATTTCTTTTACATGAAATTAGTTTATCCCTTTTTTGGGGGTGGAAGGGAACACAGAAATGACTCTCCTGACCTAACTGTGATAAAATTATTCAGCACTAGAAAAGTGGGTCAGCATTTATCATTTACAAAATCTAGGTCAGGTAAGCATTTTCCAACTACTCTCTTAAAATGGAAAACATGAAAATGCAAGGATGTTCACCTGCATATGAATGCACAAACACACATATATCTAATTTGCCCAAAATAAGTGACCAGAATTGTTTGATAAAATTTCCACTAATATATAAAAATTATTAACATTTTTTTGGGCATTATTAGCATATAAAATTTAAACTTTGCTGCTTATCATGTGGTAGAATGATATTGAATAGACAAGTAACCTCAGTTTAATTAGAGAGCAAGAAATCAGGCTTGATTATTTAGATACGAACCATTACCCATCTCTTCTCAGCACCAGTGGCCACTAAACATTTGGGTTAATGAAGTAATCCAAGTATATAAATTTGACCTTAGATGAGTCAACATCTCTACTTGTCAGTTTTACTTTATTTGTAAAATGAGGGGGATGGATTAAATAACCATTTGTTCTCACCGGTCCTATTTCAAAACTGTACAGAGACCTTTTCTATTTAATACTTTCCACTTAAGAACTTTCATGGATATGATGAGTATAACTACAGGACAGAGTGAGAAGCTCCTGAACTCTGTTTTCCACTGGAAACACTGATTTTGTAGTTATTTTCATCTCATTATCATAGTACCTACAATTAATTTGCTATGTTTGTGCTACTTCATTTTGGAGCTATTTTATGTACACCTCAGACCTAAAGATAAGGCAAAAGGGTGTAAAGAGTTATTAAGAGAAGGCATACACAAAACAATAATGAATGATAGAGTGAAAAAAATTAGAATGTGTCATATATGTCTTTGATAAAAAGATTGGGCCAGAGAAAGCATTCTGAAGGACAAAGAGCAAAGCCTGCTGTAAAGAAAAGTACTTTGAACTTGCAATCAAGAAAAGACAAAGACTGATAAAATGTCCTATTATATGGTAAGAAATCTGCTTATTAGAACCACTTGGAGCTTAAAGAGCCATCACTGCCCAGAAATTTGGATTTAACTGGTTTAGGCATTCATAGTTTCCTAAAACTCCCTGGAATTTTTTATTTATTTTTTGAGATGGAGTCTCGCTCTGTTGCCCAGGCTGGAGTGCAGTGGCGTGATCTTGGCTCACTGCAACCTCCACCTTCTAGGTTCATGCGATTAGCCTGCTTCAGCCTCCCAAGCAGCTGGGACTAAAGGCACATGCCACCGTGCCCAGCTAATTGTTTTGTATTTTTAGTAGAAACAGGGTTTCACCATGCTGGTCAGGCTGGTCTTGAATGCCTGCTTCAGCCTCCTGGAAGTTTTTATTTGCAATCAGTATTCAAAAACTTTGTTAGAGAAGATCAGTACCCACAACAGATTCCTATTAGTCTAATGCAGTAGTTATCAAAGTATAGTTCATGGAACCCTTTCACAGGTTCACGAGGTGGGAACTATTTTTATAATACTAAGATTTTTGCTTTTCAATTGTGATGCCGTTTTCATGCATCACATTTTCATGGGTGATGCAGAAGTAATACTAGCAACAGAATTATTTTCTAAACTGCTACCACCTCACCCACTCCAGACATATAAACTTTGCTTTTCTTCCTAATTTTTTTGTGCAATTAATGGTATTTTTGCATATTAGAAAAGGCACAGTATTTGGTGACAAATCTGTTAAATTTAAATCTTAGCTTTGTTATTTATAAGCAGTGTAATCCTGGGCAAGACATTTAGCTCTCTGCATCTATTTCTTCATGTGAAATACACAGCCAATAAGTCTTTAATAAAACCTTGTATGTGAAACACCTGTCAGAGTAGGTGCTTAACCAATATAGTAAGTCCTCACTTAAGGTCATCCATAGGTCCTTGGAAAATGCAACTGTAAGCCAAAAGATGTGTAACAAAACCAATTTTACTATAGGTGAATTGATATAAACAAGAGTTAAGTTCTGATGACATATTTCTAGTCACAAAAACACCAAACTTCTAAATAAATATCAAAACACTTCTAATATTAAACTCTGAAATAAATGTGAGTTATACATTCACTTAAGAAAGATTAATAAAAACAAGTAAGATAACTGGCTATTCACCCACTATTTCAGTTCAGTGTTGAAGGTGACAAGAGCCATCCCAGTAGCTTGGAGTATACAACATCATTCTAGTGCAGAGCACTCAAACTGGGACAGAGTGTAGACACCTCAACAAACCTAATGTATACATCTCTGGGATGGAGGGGGCGGAGAAAACTGGAGTACCCAGAGAAAATCCATGAAGACATGAGAAGAACAGACATGAAGACAAATCCACACAGTGGCCTCAACAGGGAATAGAGTTTCTTCCTCATAAATGTTATCAAAGATCTGCTGTATTTCTTTCCTGTCCAATAAATCATCCAAGCTGGAGCTGTGCTTCATCACACTTCACTAAGTACCTTCAAAATCATTTTCAAAGTTTTCCTTTCCTTTCAACCCAACTGCTCGTCAGAGTTGAGACATTCAATCATCGTATAACTGAATTACTGTACTTGTTTTCAAGCTGGTCTCCCAGATTCTAATCTTTCTCCATTTAAATATACTCTCTCCATGTTGTTGCCAGTTGGTTTTCCAAAAGACACACCTTATATTTCCCTGCTCCAAAGCCTTTATCAAGTAAGCAATTAAATATCAGCAAAATATAAAGTTTTTGGTATGGCACAAAGCTCTACAAAATCCAGTCCCAATCTTTCTAGCCTCACATATCACCAGTCTACTAGACTTCTTTTCTTTTATTCCTGCCACATTGAGGCTTCATGCAACTATTGAACTTCATGCCTTTTGTTTCTGTAACTGCCATTTTCTTTCTCTATGGGACAGAGATTGCTGTCCCACCTCTAGCTAATGGACTTCTTCCCAAATAATCTTTAAAATGCAGGTGAGAGAATTACTTTCTTTCTTGGGGACATCTCCCAAGCAGTTCCCAGCCAACACTATTCCTTCCACTATGTTTAATTATTTTCTACGTATCTTCTGCTATAAGATGAGAGAAAATATTTCACAACTATTCTCTGAGATTCAGTTTAATTACGAAATGTGAGCAATCATTCCTACTTGGCAGAGTTTGTGAAAATCACTTAGCACCACAAGAAAAAGACATGAAAGCAAACTCCCTTACAGTTAACCAAGTAAAGGATGGGAACTAGGAATGATTCTAACCCTGTTTGGCTCAGTGTAAACCCATGCTCTTTCCACTACATGCTACATCATAGCAGACAACAGATGGAATTTACTTATTTGATAATCTCCCCCACTGGACTGTGAAATCCTTGAAGACACCAAGCATGTTTGTATCTCCAAACTCTTAATGGAATACTAACTCTAGTTAGCACTGTGAATGTAGATTAAAAGACTTAGTCTCTAGGAACTCTGCCTAGAGAGGGAGAAATGTAGGCAACAGCCCTCCGGTTGGGTTTGTTATTGCTGTTTTCTGTGAAAAGGGTTATGCTAGAGAGATACTGGAGGTATACATAGGGACTAGGAATATCCCTATAGATACTTAAAGATAGTAGAAAAAAATAGAAGGGGTCAAGGGAGGCTTTTTGGAAAGAGATGAGACATGAGAGGAATGTTGAAGGATGTTACGCCTTAGGCAGGAACAAGGCGTTCTGAAATTCTTTAAAAGTATTAATTCACAAGAGCTACAATTACTGTTCATGCTGATAGTTGTAAATTATTACTGCTGATAAACATTTTGTCCTTGAAAGGCTTTTTTAAAGATTCTTTAAAATACAATAATTCAGGTTTATTAAGTCATTACCATTGGGTTACCTCACAAATAAACCAAGTTTAGGTGCAAACTCAAAGATACTAAGACACTAATCCATTTCTTAAACTGCTAAGTTAGCCTTCTTGAAACCTCACTTCGTAGCTCTGCTAACAACAATGTACTTCTGACATCTCAAGCTCACAGGAATAAAAAAAAAAAACATCTGGCAGTTGTTTCTGTTTTCTACCTATATCTGATTTACACACACACACACGGGACAAATCGCTAAGACTTATTTTATCCTCAGTTACGTTGTGTTTCTATCAGCAGAAAGGTTTCTGGCACTAAGTTTGAGTCCTGGCTTTACAATCCACTAGGTGTGTGATCCGAGGCAAGTCAATCTCTTCATGTTTTACTGTTTTCACTTGTAAACATCTACTTAGAAGTTGTGAACTTGGTATTTCCATGCTTATAAACTGATTTTTTGAACAGAGCCTGGAACATAGGACATGCTAATAAGAGAAAGCATTTACTACTTTTGGAAAAAGCATGACAAGATAGTTTATATACTTCTGATCTTAAGCACAGCATATGCATCTTGTTTTTAGCTAGTCTATATGACAGTGAGATGATAAAAAGTTATCTTTGACTTGCACTACGAGTAAAATAATTCAACTTCATGTTCTAGAAAGGTGTAAAAGAAGAGTGACAGTCTTCCTAGTCTCAACTGCTATCTTCTCCACCAGGCGGTAAACTCGGCCAGAGAAGAGACTGACTTATTGCTATGTGGGATTCTGCAGCAACTTCTGTGAACATAGGCTCATCATTTTTCACCATGGAGATTCAAGCTTTTTGGAGTCACAGTTGCTTTTGAGTCTACTCGCAGGCATGCATCTTTTGCCCAGAAATATACACAACATTTGGCACATGGACTTGGAGGTAAAACAGGAGGAAGGCCTGAGGCTAGACACCACTCCAGTAAGTATATTAAGCTCTTAAAAACGCAATCCACCTTTTCAGAGAAGGCTTAAACCCATAGCTTGTAAAGTAGCATCTTCAAAGTTGAGAGAAAGATGTGGGAGGGGCCATGAGAGGCTACTGATTGAACAGATGAAAATGAAGATACGGAGTTTGGTGCCAAAGGAATCTCCCCCACAAAATCAAACAACACCAGAGTCAAGCCCCTAGGGCGAGATAAGGAAATGCAAGAAAACAAGCGGAAACTCCAGAAGCTCTAATGTCTCTAAGGATCGATGACCACAGAAAATCTACGTGGTCAACGAGTTAAGCCACACCAAGGCATTTTTTTTCTAAACAAAGTAGGAAAGCGGCCTTTCCTTGAGGGGCGAGCTCCGCGACCCAGGGGTGTTCCTAGGACACTCCATCCAGATTCTCTCTGCTTGGTCGGGCAGTGACCACGTGACTCCACAGCCTCTCATCCCCGGGCCCACACACCCCGGGCTGCCGCACAACCTCTAGCCCTAGGCCAGATCCAAAACCCCGTCTCGAAGCTCAACCGCGACCCAGCAGCCCAACTTCTTACCATAGCGAGGCCGGCGATGCCGCAGCCACATCACCCTTCCGGACTCCAGGCGGAAGAGGCTGCACGCCCCGTCTGCCCTTCTAGCCCTCTCCAGTCCTCCGGTTGGGCTTGTCATGGCACCTCCTCCCAAGCCGAGCGATTAACACGCTAGGATAGGCTCCTCTCCACCGGAAAAGGCGGGATTTAGAACACGTCCCGCAGGCCAGCGGAAGTAGCTCATACTTTCATTGGTTGCAAGACATTGATCTGTGAAAGCGGGCGTTTCGGAAGAGACCGGAAGTGGGATCACGGAGAGGTAGGGTCCGGAAGTGGGGCTGCCTCTTTAACAAAAATCTGATGTTCTGTTCTTTTTATCTTTTCTTTCTTTTAAGAAAAATCCCATGCTATTTACTCCTGGAACTCCACAGTGAGAGAATCCCCCTCAATTTGTGAGCGCCCGCGCCTTCCTCTTGTGAGCGTTTGAGGATGCCAGCGTTCCCGAAATCATCCTCAGGGTGCGCACCTACCTGTTCACCCCCATTTCAGTTTCTCCATTTACATCTGGGGCATTCTTGGAATGCGAAGCACTTTTGAAATGTCCTGTGTTGGTTGTGGAATTGGGAGGACAGTTGAATCCAGAGGGTAGTGTTGAGTAGGCTGTCTGACATTGGCCTGTTCTCTCAATCCCCAGATTTTGATAAACTGTGGGTTCCCTCCAGGCATCGGGGGCTGAAACGTACTAGGCTCTTTGGAGTCAGGAAAGAACTTTCTGTGGTAACAAACGGAAGGACTGCCCTTTAGGGAGTGCAGCAATTGATTACGTACTTTAAAGAGATCAACTGGCAAGACAAATGACAAGCCAATGTGTAATCAGTAGTAGTATTTAGCTTTTTCTGATTTTAATTATTCCATTAGATGAGGTTCTGTTACACACACACACACACACACACACACACACACACACACACACACACACATTTTTCTTGCTGCATTTTATAGTTGGAGAAACAAGCGCTTTGATGTGTTTGAGTTTGCATAGTTCTTGTTAGTCTAATAAAGTATTAGAAGTGAGAGTTTTTCACTCTTTGCCCCTAATGGCAACCTTTTGGTGCTTAATATGTGGTATATTTTTTCCCAAGCAGCAGAGGGTTCTTTTCAGAATGTCATCAATTTTTTATTTATTGACTTTGAAGGTGGATAGAGAGAGAAGGTAACTCACATCAGATGTTGGTTTATGAGCTGTATACGGCCTCTGAGACCCTTCTGTATTAGGGCAACACAATGATTAGAAGATTTTGGATTCTGCTGTTTGTGTTTACATTGTACGCTGGGGCACACAAAGATTATTTATTGAGACAGAGTCTTGCCCTGTTGCCAGCCTGGAGTGCAGTGGCACCATCTAGGCTCACCGCAACCTCCGCCTCCCAGGTTCAAGTGATTCTCCTTCCTCAGCCTCCTGAGTAGCTGGGACTACAGGCACATGCCACCACACCCAGCTAATTTTTGTATTTTTAGTAGAGACGAGGTTTCACTATGTTGGCCAGGATGATCTCAATCTCTTGACCTCGTGATCTACCCGCCTCAACTTCCCAAAGTGCTGGGCGTGAGCCACCGTGCCCTGTCAAGGTTTTGTTTTAAACTATAACTAACTTGATATTTGAGTATGTTATACTTGACTTATATTGAGTATGTGATATTTGAGTATGTTATATTGACTTGTCAAGAGTTGGTCAAATAAACAAATTAGTAAGTATTTACTGGGTGCCTGCTTTATTCAGGGGTCTTGAGATTGCAGCATAGGAACAAAGATGGTCTGTTGCTTAAAGGAACTTAATAAGGATGAGGGAAAGGGGAATAAGGAAGGTATAAAAAATATAGTACTCTCTACCTGAGGAAGAAAAAAGTCTTTTAATGTTCTGTCTTGTAGTTCATTTTTATTATAACTTTTAAGTCTTGCCATTCAAATTAAACAAACCTGGTTTAGTTATGGAAATTATGTTATGCAACTTATCGAGCTTGGCTTTTAGGGTAGTAAATGTGTCAGTAGGCATAACTGCCCTTGGTTTCATGTGAAGATTGTCTTGATCTTTGTTACACTAAAGGGTAATACTTCTGTATGAAGCTGTGCTGGGCAGAAGTGATCTAGCCTTCTCCCTCAGTATCCCCAGTAGCTGGGACCATGGGTGTATGCCACCACACTTGACTAATATTATTTTGTTTTTTGTAGAGACAGGGGCTCACTCTTTTGCCTAAGCTGGTCTCAAACTCCTGGGCACAAGTGATCCTCCCGCCTCAGCCTCCTGAAGTGCTGGGATTACAGATGTAAGCCACTGTGTCTGGCCTGTTAAAAAAATTATTATCTCTCCTGCATCTGGAAGAATACTTCCAAGTTTGCTTTCATGAGTATTTTAGAATCATATGTAAAAATAGTGGATATTTCTATTTTCCTGTGGAGCCAGTGCACAGGTGTCCTCAGTGTTATGAGGATTAAATGAGTTATTACAAGTAAATCATCTAGGCAAGCGTTTGGCATACAGTAAGCCCTCAGAAAGTGTTGGCTATTATTATTCAAGGCTTTCTCTTTGCTAAATTAAAAGTCCCTAGAGAGGAGGAATAATAATGGAGGAATGGTTGAATTGCATATATTAAGCACTAAATACAGTAGTCCCTCCTTATCTGAGGTTTTGATTTCTGCTGTTTCAGTTACGCATAGTCAACCACAGTCTGAAAATATTAAACAGAAAATTCCAACCAGGCATGGTGGCTCATGCCCGTAATCCCAGCACTCTGGGAGGCTGAGGCAGGTGGATCACTTGAGGTCAGGAGTTCAAGACAAGCCTGGCCAACATGACGAAACCCTGTCTCTACTAAAAATACAAAAATTAGCCAGGTGTGGTGCATGCCTGTACTCCTGGCTACTCAGGAGGCTGAGGCAGGAGAATCCATTGAACCTGGGAGGTGGAGGCTGCATTGAGCTGAGATTACACCACTGTACTCCAACCTGGGCAACAGAGCGAGATTTCATCTCAAAAAAAAAAGAAAAAAAAAGAAAAGAAAAAGAAAAAAGAAAAGAAAAAATATTCCAGAAATAATTCATAAATTTTAAATGGCATGGCTTTCTGAGTTGTGATGAAAAATCATTTCCATCCCACTCCATCCAGCTCGGGGCCATGAATCATATTTTCTCTTTGTTCGGCATATCCCTGCTATATAAACTTCCTGCCTATTAGTTGCTTGGTTATCAGATTGTTGGAGGTGGTATCATAGTGCATGTGTTCTAGTAATACTTATTTTCCTTAATTATTGCTTCAAAGCACAATAGTAAAGATGCTAGCAATTTGGTTATGCCAAAGAGTAGCTGTAAAGTGCCTCTTTTAAGTGATAAAGTGAAAGGTTTCCACTTAATAAGGAAGAAAATATCATATGTTGATGTTGCTAAGGTCTATGGTAAGAACAAATCTATTCGTAAAATTGTGAATAAGCAAAAAGAAATGTATGCTAGTTTTGCTGTCACACCTCAAACTGCCAAACTTATACCCATAGTGTGTGATGAAATCTTAGTTAAGATAAAAAAGAAATTAAATTTTTGGGTAGAAGATGTGAACAGAAACATGCTCAGATTGAAGGCAGTTTAGTTCAGCCTCCTTGCGGGGGGACCTTGGGATGTACACCCTTTGATAAGGAGACTGCTATAAAAGGCTTTAGTATTAAATTGGTTTATATCACCAGACCACTTTCTCTCCATTTGTTTCTAGTGTTAATGATAGAGTTAATTTATATTACCTACCTTTTTTCATTCACTGTTATTCACATATGTTGAAAGACAATTGTTCTGCTTTTTTTATCTGATCTTCAGCTAGCCTCCCTAACCTCAGGTAGGGGTTTTTCGTGTTCCAGTCTTTGTCCCTTTTTTTCTTCTCTCTCATTTTTATTCTCTTCCTACATGGCTTTTCAATTCAGAGTGAAATGTACTTGAGGACCAAAGTTAATACAGTTTTATTGTGTTAGGGATTTTTGTTAAATACGTAGATTTTCAGCTGCTCTTGTCACACACAAAAGTAAACGATAGGTGTTAATCTCCCTCACTAAAGTAACCATTTTGCTATCTATATGTATACTATAATATCAAGTTGTAAACCTCAAATAAACCCAATATCGTTTTTTCCAAAGAATTTTCACCAAAAAAGACACTTCTATTTAATCTATGTGTTATTTCATTTACCTTAAGAAATGCTTCTCTCAACCTTTTTCCATTTTCAACCTCATTTATTTGCTCTTCTCTGCAACGAAAATCCTCTAAAGGGTTTTCTATGCTCCGTGTCCCAAGTCCTCTTTTTCTACCTCTGCATCTTCATTTGCATATTATTAAATAGATATCTTGAACTCAGATGTCCCAGAACGAACTCCTTTCCTTCCAAACCTGTCCCATTCTTTCTCCTCTGAATTGACGGCACCTTCATACAGCCAGTTGCTCAGTTGAATCTTTGGAGTCATCCTTGACTCCTTACTTTCCCTTGTATTCTAACAAATCCTGTTGGCTTTTTCTATGAAATATATCTAGAATTCAACAGTTTTCTACTATTTCTGTTATTAGTATACTGATCATCTCTTGCTTGGATTTTTGTCATTATCCACTATGATTTCATGCTTGAATTACAGTAATTGTGTTCTGTTCTCTCTGCTTTTTTTCAGTCCTTGCCTCCTTACAGTCTATTCTCATATGTCAGCCAGAGTGAGGCTTTTAAAATATAAGTCAAAAATTGTATATTTAGATGTAAGATTCTTAATGCAATATGTTATCCTAGATTGGATCCTGAAACAGAAAGGGGCTATTAGTGGGAAAACTGGTGAAATCCAAATAAAGTCTATGATTTAATTGATAGAAATGTATCAGTGTTGGTTTCTTAGTTTTGATAAATGCACAGTGGTAGTATGAGATGTTAATATTAGAAGAAACTGGGTGAGGGTTATATGGGAACTTTGTATCTTTGCAACTCTTCTGTAAAGTCAGAATTATCCCAAAACTATACAAAAAAGAATATAACATTACTTGTTTGCTTAAAAACTTTTGTGAATCATTTGATTCCTAATTGAAGCCAACAGCCTTACTTTGACCTACAATAGTCTACATCAGACTTGTCCAACCTGCAGCCCACGGGCTGCATGTGGCCTAGGATGGTTTTGAATGTGGCCCACCACAAATTTGTAAACTTCCTTAAAACATTATGAGATTTATTATTTTTTTTGAGCTTTTTAGGTATCATTAGTGTTAGTGTATTTTATGTGTGGCCCAAGACAATTCTTCCTCCATTGTGGCCCAGGTAAGTCAAAAGATTGGACACCCCTGCTGTGTATGATCTGGTCTCCCATTACCTCTCTGACTGCATGTCTTTGTATTCTCTCTCCCTTTTCTTAAGTATACTAGGCGTACTTCTATCATAGGGCCACTGCACTGGGTGCATATTTTATTGGAAATCCTTTTGCATCCATACAGCTAATTCCTTCAGATCTTTTTCATATTGCTCAAATATCACCCTTGCAGTAAAGCATATCCCAACCTCCCTATTTAAAATTGAGCTTTGCAACTTCCATAGTCTGTCTCCTCCACCCTGTTTTACCTTCTCTTTTTACTCTGGCATTTATCACTATTCTACATATGTTTTACTTTGTTACATGTATTTTTAATTGTCTTCCCCTTTTAAAATGTAAAATCCATGCAGGCAGGCATTTTTATCTGTTTTGTTGTCTTATGCCACATTCTAAATCATTTGTCTGAGGCATAGAAGTACTCAGTTGGTTTTGGTTGAATGAATGACTGACTTGATTGGGTGTATGAATCTGTAACTTTTTTTTTTGAGATGGAGTCTTGTTCTGTCTCCTCAGGCTGGAGTGCAGTGGCACCATCTCTATTTACTGCAACCTCCGCCTCCTGGGTTCCAGCGATTCTCCTGCCTCAGCCTCCTGAGTAGCTGAGATTACAGGCACACCCCACCCGCTAATCACAGCTAGCTAATTTTTGTATTTTTAGTAGAGACAAGAGTTCACCATGTTTG
>CAUYQU010081151.1:0-75222 GCA_963574635.1 Cheracebus regulus
TCTTTCAAGGTTCTTAGTTTCTTTGCATTGGGTTAGAACATGTTCTTTTAGCTCACAGAAGTTTCTTATTATCCACCTTCTGAAGCCTGATTCTGTGAGTTCATCACACTCATCCTCCGTCAAGCCTTGTTCTCTTGATGAGGAGCTGCGATCCTGTGTAGGAGGAGAGGCATTCTGATTTCGGGTGTTCTCAGCCTTTTTGCACTGGTTTCTTCCCATTGTTGTGGATTTATCCACCTGTCTGTCGTCTTTGTAATTGCCGATTTTCAGATTGGGTCTCTGAGTGGACGTCCGGCTTGTTGGTGATGAAGTTTTTTCTGTTTCTTAGTTTTCCTTCGGGGGGCGCCCCTTCCCCACAGAGCTTGGCCTTCCCGGGTTCAGCTGTGCTTTCCCTGAACTCAGCGCTTCCAATTGCTGTTCTCCTTGTGGGGATGGGACCGGCCGAGCCCGACTAAAAGGGCAACCAGTCCCGTACACGCTGCACCGAGAAGCGCCGCGCCGGCCAAAAGAGTCACGCTGGCGACCCGTGTGGCTCCTTCGCCAGGAATCTCCCAGTCTGTGGGCATCAAAAATTCGTCTGCAACTGCGGCATCCACTCGCTGTCTGCACTTTCACTGGGAGCTACAATCCTGAGCTGCTGCTACGCGGCCATCTTAGATCTCTCCTCCATTAAAATTTTTATGTATTTGCTGATAACCTCTCTACACATAGCACGCTAGAATATTATTAAAACAAATGGTTTAAATATTACTATATGATAGAGCTATGCTTCAGGCTCAGCTTACGGGCAGAAACTAGCAATGCATACACATTTAGTACTTTGAATGGACCACATGAACTGCCCTTTGTGTAGATAAAAAAAATACCTTGTAACAGAATTAGCATATTTTTTTGAATGTAACCCTACTCTCTGATCTCCTTTCTGAAAATTCAAGTTTTCATCTTACACCCTAGTTCATAAAGACTTCCTAATTGGTCTTCTCAACTATACTCCACATTATTGCCAGAATCTGCAAGAGCTAATTTTTTAAAGCGCTTATATGCTGGGCACTTTGCTAATGGCTTTACGCACACGTCCTCATGTATCTCCAGGTATTACAAACTTTTGTCATCTTACTTGACAAAACAGGTATTACAACTTTTTTCATCTTACATATGTGGCAACAGGCTTACATAAGTTAACTTACCCAAAGTCATGCAGTTATGGAGTGACAAAATATAATTTTAGGCCCAATGCCTGTATTCTTAACTGCTTCATACTAATACAGTATGCACAAATACTTCATTGATTCACAACTGATCGATTAGGTGCAAGACATTGTTCTTGGCAATTATTATACAAGTGAATACAAGACACATGGAATTTTTACTCTACTAAGTGATAACACTACTCTCATATTTATCTATAATTACTATGATAACTGCTAAGAATGAGACTTCCAGGATACAGTAAGAACATGAAAACCCTAAAGTATGGTGTACATAAGGAATACATGCTTTTGTAATTAGAAAATTTCTCTGCTTTACCATAGTTTTCTAGGCTAACAATAAGACGTTGTTCAATTTGAAACCTTCCAGTGCCGATGGATACCCTTAAACAGACTTATCTTCCTCACAGCCAGTTCTTCATGTGCATTATTGCCTCAGTAATTGTGTAGCCCTGTTTTTCAAGCAACAAGGACCATAACAGGATCCAAAAAGGATTTAGATCTGTGCCAATTAAAATGTGGTACCAGAAACACTGCTGGTCTGCAAAACTGTTTACGAGTTTGTGACAAGATAGTACCAAAACTGGATTTAGAAATATTTGAAACACGTATAGAAAATTAGGCTGTATATCTATCTGTATGTGTTTTTCAAGTTTCTCTTTGTAATTCATTTATTGCTTGCATTTGTATTTTACAAAATAATCAGTCTGCAAATGGTTGAAAATTAAAAAAAAAAAAAAAGCTGAATCTTTATCACAGAGAGTTTGAGAAACATTGTCCTGGGCTACATATCTAGGGACAAAGTATTTCATATTTTTCTGACCTTCAGTTTTCTCACTATAATTCAGAGTTGTGAAAGATGACACAAAATAAGGTATCTAAGTATAATGCCAGGCTAATGTTAGGTAGTGCCAGTAGATCCCTTTCCTATATTTCATCATTGAAACACCATGTATCATCAGAGTTATTCTGTTTCTCTTTCCAGGTTAGAACACAAGCTCAATGAAGGCAGAAAACATTATATTGATCTCATTCCCTCAAATTAGCAGAAACTCCATAAATAAGGATAGCATTATCTTTCACCTACAATTTTCATGTTCTATCTAACTTGGCAGTATTAAATCTTAACCAAAGATTATGAACGAAAAATAGTAAAATGTTATCTGTTCCTCAAACACTCCTTCCTCAGTAAAATGAATCTAAAATACAATGAAAGGAAGCCCATCAGTAATATTGGCCACAAAATGATTATATAAGATGCTATGCAAATTTAATTAAAATGCTGCAATGGAATGATATAAGGCACCGTTAAAGAGTTAAATACATGTACCTAAAACAGAGATAACTGAAAAGTAGAACAGTGGAAGGCAAAATATTAAAAAATAAACAAAAATGTTGAAGGACTAAGGAAAATAGACATTAGTTTTACAGAAGTATGAGTAATGACATGAAATTAAAAGAAAAAAAAATCAAGAAATGACCAACAAAAGTATCATTGAATAAATGAGATTTATTACATTTTAGAAAAGTTACGAAATATCCTAAGTTATGCATAAAGAAGCATAAGGCATTTTCCATCTACAGATTAAAAAATGAAACACTATGGCAACTTTTGAAGCAGAAACTAATTATGACAAAGTCCCCCCTTCGAGTACTGACAATATCATTTATTGAAAAATATAACACACAAAAATGAAGTCAATACAATCATAGTATAATATTCATAAAGTTAGAACTTTAAATAAAGGTGGGGGAGAAAACTGAGAGAATGGAGAAATTCATGTAGGGCCTAGAATAATGTAACTGAGACTTGAAGAGAAGATAAAACTTAGGTTTAATCTTAGGTTTTAGCAGGCTAAAAATACAACATTTCCAAAAGAAATGAGAAGACAGTGAACAGCCTGGTCTACAAGCAAAATAGGACTGGCAAATAGGGCTGCAAGTAGAGTACAGAGCATGACGGAAAACCTGAAAATCTGACAGAGGAGCTTGGACTTACAGTGTCAGGAAATAAGAAGTCCCTGTAGGTTCTTTAATGACAGAAGGATGAATTGCAGGGAAAAAAAGATCAAAATAAGATGAATTAATTACGTAAATTGCATAATCCATCTTGTGGACCAGTGGCCTTTTTGAAAAGGGATGGAATTTTAAGTAAAACGAACTTCTAATTAGAAGATCCCAAATCATCATGTACAGACACCATACAGAAGGCTTCGGTTATTAAGGTTTTTTACATCTTGTATTAGTCTGTTTTCACTGCTATAAAGGAATACCTGATGTTGGCTAACTGATACAGAAAAGAGGCTTCACAGTTCTGCAGGCTGTATAAGCATGGGACCAGCATCTGCTTGGCTTTTGGTGAGGCCCAGGAAGCTCTTACTCACAATGGACGGCAAAGGGAAGCCAGAGTGTCACAAGGCAGGAGAGACAACAAGATACCAGGTTCTTATATTTTTTTATTTTTATATTTTTGACAGACTTTCATTCTTATTACCCAGGCTGGAGTACAATACCCCATCTCGGCTCACTGCAACCTCTACTTCCCAAGTTCAAGTGATTCTCCTGTCTCAGCCTCCCAGGTAGCTGCAATTACAGGTGCCTGTCATCACACCCAGTTAATTTTTTCTATTTTTAGTAGAGACGAAGTTTCACTATGTTGGCCAGGCTGGCCTTAAACTCCTGACCTCAGATGATCCACTGGCCTCGGCCTCCCAAAGTGCTGGGATTACAGGCATGAGCCACTGTGACTGGTCGATGCTAGCCTCTTTTAAACCACCAGCTCTCACATGAAATAACACAGCGAGAACTCACTTATTATGGGGGAGGTACCAAGCCATTCCTAAGAGTCCCCCACCATGACCACCCCTCCCACCAGGCCTCACCACCAACACTGAGATCACATTTCAACATGAGATTGTGGGGATAAACATCCAAACTATACAATTCAACCTATTCTCCCCACCATCCCCCAAATCTCATGTCCTCACACTGCAAAATATAATCATTTCTTTCCAATAGTACCCTAAAGTTTTAACTCATTTCATTATCGACTCAAAAGTCCAAAATCTCATTTAAGAATCAAGGCACATTCCTTCCACCTGTGAGCCTGTAAGATTAAAAACAAGTTATTTACTTCTAAGATAGAATGGTGGTACAGGCATTGGGTAAGCATCCCCATCCTAAAAGGAAGAAATTGCCCCAAAAAAGGCACAATAGGCCCCACATAAGTCCAAGAACCAGCAGGGTAGACATTAAACCCCAAAGTTTCAAAATAATCCTTGACTCCATGACCAGCATCCAGGGCACCCTGGTACAAATGGTGGCCTTGGACGGCTCTGCCCCTATGGCTTTACATGGTGCAGCCCCTGTGGGTTGAAGTTGAATGCCTGTACCTTTTCCAGGCTCAGGGTGCAAGCTGCCAGTGGCTCTACCATTCAGGTAAGTCTGGATGGTGGCAGCCCTACTCCTATGGCTCCTCTAAGCAGTGATCCAGGTGAGACTCTGTGGGGGCTCCAATCTCACATTTTCCTTCAACATTGCCCTAGTAGGATCTCTTTGTGAAGACTCCTCCCTGAGGCAGGCTTCTGCTTGGGCATCCAGGCTTTCTCACACAACCTCTGAGATCTAGATGGAAGATGCCAAGCCTCCTTCACGCTTGCATTCTGCGCACTTGCAGACTTAACCCCATGTGGAAACTGCCAAGGCTTACCGCTTATGCCCTCTAGAGCAGTGGCCCAAGCTATACCTGGGGCCCTCTGAGGCACAGATGGAACTAGAGCAGCTGGGATGCTGGCAGCAGTGTCTGCAGGCTGTACAGGGTAACAGGGCCTCTGGCCTGGCCCCTGAAATTATCTTTTCCTCCTAGGCCTCTGGGCTTGTGAAAGGAGGGGCTGCCTCAAATATTTCTGAAATACTTTCATGACCTTTTTTTCCCCACTGTCTTGCCAAGTAGCACTTGGCTCCCTTTTACATGCAAATCTCTCTAGCAAGTAGTTGCTCCTCAGCCTGCTTATATTCTCCTGAAAATGCTTTTTCCTTCTCTGCCACGTGGCTGGGCTGTTAATTTTCCAAATTTTTACACACTGCTTCCCTTTTAAATATAAATTCCAAAATTTTTAAGTCATTTCTTTGCTCCCAATCTGATTGTAGGCTATTAGAAACAGCTACACTACTGTTAAATGCTACTTAGACACTTCTCCCACCAGATAGCCTAATTCATCATTCTTAAGTTCAACCTTCCACAAATCCCCACGGCACAAACACAATGCAGCCAAGCTCTTTGCTAAGATGTAACAAGGGTAACCTTAGCTCCAGTTCCCAATAAGTTTCTCATTTCCATCTGAGACTTCATCATCCTGGCCTTCACTGTTCAAATTTCTACCTGGTTTTTGGTTAAACCATTAAACCAGTCTCTAAGAAGCTCTAATCTTTCCCTCACCTTCCTTTCCTCTGAGCCCTCTAAACTCTTCCAGTCTCTTCCTACTACCCAGTTCCAAAGTTTTTTCCACATCTTCAGGTACCTTTACAGTAACACTCCACTCCTGGTGCCAATTTTCCATATCAGTCTATTGGAATTGTTATAAAGAATATCTGAGGCTCATTATGTATAAAGAAAAGAGGTTTATTTAGCATACAGTTCTGCAGGCCACACAAACATGACACCAGCACCTTTTGGCTTCTGGTGAGGTCCAGGAAACTTTTACTCATGGCAGAAGGCAAAGAGGAGCCAGTATGTCACATGGCAGGATGAGGAACAAGAGAGATGCCATGTTCTTTTAAACCAACAGCTCTTGCATGAACAGAGCAGGAACTCACTTATTATCACAAGCAGGGCACTAAGCTTTTCGTAAGAGATCTACCCCCATGACCAAAACATAAATATACTTACTAACCCACATTGCTATGCTGACATTTCTTCTTCCTTTTCCCAGTAGAAATTTTTTCTTTGCTGTTATAATTCTCAGTGGTAGAAAAAGTAAAGCTATTTCTACTATCATTTATACAATGTATATAATTTGTGTCTTAACCTTCCTTTTGCAGCTTCTACCTAAAACTTTTTTTCTTTTGTCTGCTTTTCATTTTGTTCTTTATTCTTTTTGTATTACCTTGTGCATGCCTGAACATACAATCATAAACTGACAGACCTGCAAAGGACCTCAGAGATCCTCTTGTCCAGAATTCCAATTTTATAGAGGAAAAATCAAGTCCAGAGACGTAACATGACTTCTTGGTTTTGAGTTCAGTGAGGACTAACTCTGACAACTTTCTTTTCTTTTCAGAACTGAGAGGGGACAACCATAAAAATCTTCTAACTTTAAAAAAATTAAAAATAATTGTCATCACTATAAAGATGTTTACATTAAAAGATAAATATTCAAATAAAAATTATGTCCTTCCCCTGCCCATTTTCTGTTTTTATTTTAGATTTTAGTGTTTCTCAAAACACATTCTTTGAGAAGGAAAGCAACCAATTTTGAAGGAAGTTTCAGCTTTGTTAAAATGCTATGGAACATCAATCGGTTAAATAACATCAGTGCCTTTCCTTATCAATGAGCAATCAGGTTACAGTGAGTCTTGAACTATATCTAAATATATCTAAAGAGTATATATTAAAAAAAAAATCTGTCTACCTGAAATCTTCAAACTCATTGTTTTCCCACTTTTCTGTTTCCTGTCTTTGTCTCTACCAGTATTTTCAAATTACACAATGAAACTAAAGTGGAGGTTTAAAGGAGTGTTGAGTTAAAACTGCTAAATGCTTTGAAGTAATCAGTTTATATACATATTTTTTGAAACAACCCATTTTGTTATAGTTTAGAAATAAAGGTTACAGTACTTTGTGTCTTGTTTTAGGCATATAGTGCTTAAATCACAGGTAAATATAAGACTTACACGTTCTTAGACAACAATGAGGACCTGTGAGAGGGCTGAGGCTGCTGATTACCTTGCTTATCCATATTTTAAGGGTCGGTAAATACAAAGCTGGAGTGTACTTCTCCCTATTCCACCTAAGCAAGCATTACTGAAAAATTCCTGGCATTTTAAATCATTATTTTTAAAAAACTTAGATCTCAGTAATCCCCATGAAGACTCTATTTCTAGAAATGGAAAATGATGGAACAAAAAACAACACATTGAAAATAAGAGAAAACAAGTCTGAATAAGGCTGATCAAACTGGTTGACCTGAGGCATATGGACAGACTTACCAGTATATTCCTTTCCTTGGCTGACTTTATACATTTAGTCAATCGTAGCTAGTGGTCAAAAATCAGTTTACTAGCCATGTAAGGATAAGATCACTATAATATAAGTTAGTATTTTGAGTGTCTAGCAATTTGTTCATTTTTACAAATGTACAAATGTGTATATATACACAATTTTTGCTGAAAGTGCCCTTTGTATGTTATACCTAACAAAGGTTAGTAAAAATCACCTACATAATTACACTTTAACTATGTACATATACATTTTTCAATTTACATACATGCAGGATTTATGAAAGGCCCAAGAATATACTTCAGTCCAAAGCACATGACCACAGAGATGTCCCTTTCCACTCTGGTCATGTAAGGTTTAATTTCTTCTTTCCATGCTATTCTAGACCCCTCCAACTATCTGGAATCCTTTATCCATCAACAAAGATGCTACCTCCTACTTTATTCTAGCACCAGTGCAAGGCAAAGGGGCTTAGGGAGCAGGCTGGGTAGTGAAATGGGGGTAAAAAAATTCCTTTCATCCTTATTCTTTATCTAAACAAATCCCATCTCATCACTCCAATCTCTCTTGAAGCCTTCTCATTGGCCTCATTTACAGTTTTTGCCCTAGTTACTATGTTCAAAAGACTAAGAAAGCTGGTTCTTCATTAATGGTAACTAAAGGTAAACTTAGATTTTTCTCCTGAAATACAGATAAATTATATATTTTATGTATGTGGGAGTGTTACACATCCCTTAAGTGAAAAGAACCTACTACTCCCTTATGATTTCTGGAAATTTTGTCCTTTTTCTTATGACTATTACTTTACTTATTATCTGTGTTCACCACTATTAGCAGTTATAACTTTAAAGGATTATGTGCTTGCTTCTGAAATACATAGGCGAAGCTAGCTTCCCTAAGCAAGAACTAGGAGAGGGCAAGGAGAACACAATAAACCACATGGCATTCTGATCTGCTGCTTTGCCTTATCATGATCCTCTCCTCTGTTATCTTGAACTTCCATTCACATCTACAAATGTTTATTCACTTCTTCCTCCTACATTGTAAAAAACAGATGTTTACCAAGGGTATTTATTTAGTCATTTTCTCTCTCATTCAAAACAATCCACTTACCTAAAGGGTTTGTCTTAATCTTGTAACTTGAACGGCCCCCTTGAGGGAATGTGCTCTCTTTCTGGATCCACGAGGGGGTGTAGTTTTAAGGGCAAGAATTTCCCAGTGCCATGCCCCTCTCCCATCTCTCTCCATCTGGGAGATTTAATGGTTTATGTTTGCATTTCGCGGGCATGAGAAGAAACTAAGAGTCACTACTCCAGTGGAAGTTCTAAGGAACTCCTTTCATTGGCCAGGGGTCTTGGAGAAGGTGGGGGTTCCACCTAGGTTAAAAGTCCCCCTCTTCCACAGCCCTCAGACTCCATGTTTGGGTCCCCTTCCACAAACACTCCCTTAAAGGAAGCCGTCTTTCTCTCTCCTGGATTTCCCCTCTGGTGTCCCCTTCCACACTCTCTTGTGGAAGCCTGTCTTCCCCTCCTAAACTCCATCTCTCTCTATTCCCTTCCAGTCAGTGTGGAAGCTGCTTTCCTCTCCTGGATTCCATCTTTCTGGATTCTCTCACTCAGTGTGAGAGGAGATTTCCTTCTCTGGTTTTCCCCCTCTGGGAACCTTTCTCACTCAGTGTGAGAGCGGCTTTTCCTTCTCTCACTCAGTGTGAGAGTTAGCTGTGTCTCTCCTCCTTTTTCTCTCTCTAAATAAATCACTTTCTACGAACACTTTTGAGTTCAGCATTTACTGCGCACTGCGCCATGGTCACCTCTCTCATTCTCGTGAGGGCAGTAAACCAAGAACCTGGAAAAACATCCTCTCAGGGGAGCTGAGGCACCCTGAACCCCTGAACCCCAATATTACACTCTCTACTTTGCTGTCTTTTGCTTATTTCCAAGAGGCTTCTAGTGATTTCTTTTTTGCTGTCATACCTGCATCTCAAATTTCAAAATCTACGTCTCAATATATTATTGTTTCTCAAATCAAAACAACTCATCATGTATGGTTCTCCACCTCTCAATTAATGTCCACAATTAATCATCAACCATTTTTTTTTTTGTCAAATGGTTTCGTAGTTTTCCCTCACTCCAGTTCATTGTACAGACTCCTATCATACAAAGCATCCCAAGGCATAGTTCTTTAATCAAAAATACAAATCAAATCAAAGATTGCAGGTCTTCCATCAAATATCCAACCTGGCTTATAACTTACTCTTCTAATCTGAATTCTCACTATTCTCCTTCAACTACCTGGTACTCTCCAAAGTTCTACTGAACCACTCAAAGCTTTGCATCATGTTACATTTATATTACCTCTGTATCCCCAAGTATTTAGCATAGTGCCTCACACTAGTAAAACAGAGAAGAAAAGAAAATTTGGATCAGTAATAACAGGAGATGAGGTGAAAGGGAACTAAAAAGGTGGATCTGTAAGACCATCAGAATATAAAAAGATAATATCCATTGAGTAACAGTTCAGATTTTCATATTCCAGGTATCAGTTCTCCTTCATATGACTCCATGTAAGTGTATAAAATATCCGAGAGCAGTGGCTCTAAATGGGCATTGCCCCATACCCTAGGGTAGGGCTGTTTTGAAGATATCTCAGGTAGTTTCTGATTAGCTCAATTACTGGGGAATTCCACTGGCAGTGTGTGGGTAAGGACCAAAATTGCTTCATGTTTTGAAATAAAACAGTCACATTTTAAAAAATGTCGTTCATTTGTCACAACTTTGAAATGTCCTATACAACTTTCATGCTGGCAAAACCCCTACTTGTAATAATTAAGAGTAGACAGTAACTCCATTTTGAATATAAACCAAAAATAATTTTTTGCAGTTTTGCTATACAATCTTTTACAAAAATGCCTTATACACTGATTGTACTTTTTTTTGTTTGGGACTTTACTAAGAGCTACTCAACATTTTGAAAAAAAAAAATCCCTTCACAGAAAACAACATTGCTCATAGTATTCAAATCACTGATACAACACATATGTATCAATCTCACTTATAACTCTTTCTGTTTCTAGATTAATATATTCCCTCTCATAAAATAAATTCTCCACACCAGTGATAAAGCCTGTTACAGTAAAAATAACAATAAACTTAAAGCAGTAAATTTGTCACTTAACCCCCATTTGCCCTTGTCTAAAATGGTTATGTGCTCTGCTTACCTTAGAGTCATTATGGAAATCAAACTGATAAAATGAACAGGAAGTATATTATAAAATACTAAGTCCTATATGCATTTTACAAGGGCAACAAACCATTAACAATAATGCTGACTAGAAATAAAACAGAAAAAAGTCCTAAAAGGATTCTGCCTCCAGGTTGGGTGCGGTGGCTCACACCTGTAATCCAGAACCTGTGGGAGGCCGAGGTGGACGGATCACCTGAAGTCAGGAGTTCGAAACCAGCCTGACCAACATGATGAAGCCCCGTCTCTACTAAAAATACAAAAATTAGCTAGCTGGGCATCGTGGCATCCACCTGTAATCCCAGCTACTAGGGAGACTGAGGCAGAAGAATCACTTGAATCTGGGAGGCGGAGGTTGCAGTGAGCCAAGATTGCACCATTGCATTCCAGCGTGGGCAACAAGAGTGAAACTCCATCTCAAAAAACAAAGAAACAAATAAAAAAAAACAACGAAAAATGATTCTATCTCCGGGATGTTCAACATATTACAGTGTAAAAACTTAACATACAGGATTAGTAATATATTAATACTCAATAAGATTAAACTCTAAACTTGTGCTGTCCAATACGGTAGTCACACATATGCTAAAATGTAAAATACATGCTGGATTCAAAGAACTTATTACAGGCCAGGTGCAGTGGTTTACGCCTGTAATTCCAGCACTTTGGGAGGCCGAGATGGGAAACTGCTTGAGCTCAGGAGTTCAAGACGTGCCCAGTGAAATCATGTCTCCACAAAAAAATACAGAATTAGCTGGCTCTGGTGGCTTGTGACTGTAATCCCAGTTACTCAGGAGGCTGAGACAGAACTGCTTGAGCCCGGGAGGTTGAGGCTGCAGTGAGCTGAGATCACACTACTGCACTCCAGCCTGGGCAACAGAAGAAGACTCTGTCTCAAAAGACAAACACAAACATAAACATAGAGAACTTAGTACAAAATTAAAATATATTATTGGAAATAATTTACTTTTTAAAAAATGGCTAACGAAAAATGCAAAATTACATTTTTTGCTTGCATTAATTTCTGACAGATGTTCTGCTATAAATAATGCAATAACAGAACTGATAAACAGAAACATTACTGATCTTCAGCTAATAAGACAATAAAGAATGTACACTCACTTCATCAGTGAGTTCTCCAAATACTGTTATGACATCTATCAAAAGACTTGCAGTATAGAAAGACTTGATCATGTTTCTGGAAGAGAAAAGAGCCAGTTTAGTTTAAAAATGAACATATTAAAATGCAGTATTAGTCATGTAGGTATAAGAAAAAAAATTCTTATATTTATAAGAGCACTCTAAAATTAATATTTTAAATAAAATCAGATTTCCAGAAAATAAAAATGGTTTTCTAATCTGTTATTATGAGAAAGTAACAAGGCTTGGATTACAAGTAAATAAACTATGGCAAGATTTTTTGTATGTTTTGATATTAGAAAATGTAATTATGGTATTATCTGACTCCATATAAAAACATAATGCATTTCTTTACATTTAAATATTATACTGACAAATTATTTCAATCGACTGGGATGGGTACCTTTAACATCAAAATCATCAGGTGAGGCTATGATTTTGGCTAAAATCAATTCAGATTTTACTAAATGTTAAAAAACAGCTAAATAGAGTGTATTTACTAAGTAATTAAATCTGCCATGGGTATTTCTCCTTTCAGCCATTTTCTTTTAAAAGAAAGGCCAGAATTTGTAAACTAAAATCACTGTGAAGTTCCATAATTCTTTTTAAAAAAACCTAGATCAATCAGCAGGTTAGAAAGTGTTTCAGAGAAAACTAGTTAATTTTGGTTATATAGTTACAAAATTAACAAAATAATTTTTTTTTCTTTTCTTTTTTACTTACTTGTGAAATCGTCCAGCACGATCTTCATTATCTGCATACAAAAACATTTTCAAAGCATAATTCTCCAAATGGGCACAACCCACTATTTCTTGAGTAATAGCTTCATTATCACCCAACTGCTTCTTAAGCTAAAATAAAATCAGATACGTAGTTTATGATTTTGGACTCTTAGAAGTGTTGGCTTAATTACAAATAACTCTAATAATCATTTTAAGTAAATTATTTTACATTCATTTCAATAAAAGATTTATCAATAAAATCTTGCAAAAAGAAAGTTGCTTTGCCTCAACCCAATGTATTTAAAACAAAATCCAATGCTTATAACTTTGAAGAAATACACTTATGATAATCTGAAAATATAATTTAGCTCTAAGTATCAAAATAGCCAAGCATACAAAGACAATATAGCCAATTATCCATGTGAATGAAGCATCAAATATTTCAAAATAATGTTCTATTATCTAAACTATAAGTTATCCTAAAAATAGAATTAGAAAATAATTTCCTAGGCATATATAATTTAAAATTTTTATTTATTCTTATTTCTTCTATCAAATCTAAAAAAAGTAAGACTACAGCGTTCATTATATCCTAAAAGAGCACACGGTATGAAAAACAAAAAAGATCTAATTCTAAGTATGGTATAAGATGACAAACTCAGAATCAAATTATGGAAGGTTTTAAAATTTAGACAAATATGTACCTCTAATCAATACAACTTATATCTGTAAATTCTTAGCACTTTTCTATAGTTACAATAATTTAAAGCATTAAAAACAGAGTTCCTGCTTTTTAACTCAGGCTGCAATACAGGAGTAAAATAATTCTCTGGAGAATCAGATCTGAGCATCATGCTAATTTATGTCTAGTTTTTCCTCAGGTATAATGACATTGTTGATTGTTGTCCAGGGAAAGAACTAAAATGACAACACAGACAGGCAAACGAATAAAATAGTATTTTAACCATAATCAGAAAATAAATGATCAGCATTTAACTTACAGCTTCTAACTGATCCATTAACTTTGATAAAAATTTGCGACATTCAGGAGTTTTGCTATCAATCTTCATTCCAGTCTGCATTGCGTATAAACGACCTAGAAAGAAAAGTAATTTGAACAATTTCATTTTTAAACATCCACGAGTGTTTAAAATATAATTGCTAATAAGTTATGTAAAATTCAAGTAAATTCAGAAATAAAACTGATTTACTATGGAAGTTAGAAAGCTAAAAAGCACAAAAATATTATCCAAAGAATGAAAGGCATCCATAATAATAAATATATATATATATATATATATATTTTTTTTTTTAACAAGTAAGGCCTTCTCTTTTGGCATTATGTTTAAAAACAAAAAAAAAGACTATATATGTCCTAAGGTGTTAAAGGCACCTATAATTTGCCTAGTAAGACACAGCACACAGCAAACAACCATATATACAAGAGTACCTGCCAAATGCCAAATAAGTGATACTAACAAAATATACAAAATGGGCTGGGAGAGTGGGAAATGAGACCTGAACTGAGGCTTATAGGAAGAATTGGTATAGTAATTTTATGTACACTCTCTTTGAATAAATATACCTTTTCTTTAAAAAGTTAATAAAAACAACTGAGATAAGGCTAAAGAGCTGACACCACAATTTTAGTAACTTTCCCAGTAATAAGAACTGTGAACAGTTCTGATCGTAATTGCTGTTACCACTGATGTATACATACAATGTCTGCAATTCACCTCTTACATTCAACAGTATGTCCTGGAGATCTGTGTCAGTGCTAACGTTCTACAGTATGAATGTATCATACTAACGAAAGCACATTTAGGTAGCCCTCAAATTTTCATTCTAAGTAATGTACATAAAGCAAGAAAGTTTTTAAATGAAGATAGTAAAACTCTTGAATGTTGCAAAATACCTCCTTGTGAAAATACAAGAGAGTTCCCTGGGAACCAAGAGGTAAGATTCCTGGGTCGTAGTCTCTGGACCTTTTTCATTTTGAGAGCTACTCTTAAATTGCCCCCAAAAACAAAAGTTTCAATATACAGTTGTATCTGTAACATACACAAGCACTCATTTTGCCTAAACTCACCAAAACTTATTAAATTCCTATCAGTCTGAAGACTGAATGTGCTAGCTCACTGTTTGATTTTATATTTCCCTAACCACTAAAAAACTATTAGATATTTACTGAAGAGTGCTATATTCTCCTTTATGAATTAAGGATAGCTATCAAAATAAAATAATCTTCTGCTAAATTGGTTTGCTTTTAAACAAACTGACTTGCAGCCATTTTTTATACAGTATGAAGCAGAGATATAATGTTCCCCCACCAAATGGAATCTTCTATGTATTTATCCTATCTCTACCCTAACTAGAATTTACACTCCATGATGACAAGGATGTTAGTCTATTTGGCTTGCTGATGTATCCCTGGCATCTAGGATAGTGGTTGGCCCTTGATAAACATTTTCTGAATAGATAAACACATGAATGAAAGAACAGCTCATTCTGTCCTACTGATTTAAATGTCATTTTTATCATTCATTATCATATATTTAGTTTCCATGGGATAATAGGGCCCAACTCTACATACTGCCTTTCCTGCTGTGTTATTCTATGGGTCTACCATTGTTTAATTTACTAGAGCTTTATAACAAAGTGAATTATCTGTTACTCTCAGAATTTCCAGTTCAATTATGTTTACATGTCAAAAATCCTTTTTAAAAATTAATATACACATGAAACAGTTACCTATTTGTTGTATCTGTGTGTTTTTAATTTTAATGGTTTTATCCAAAGGAACTGCTTTTTAGTGCTTAGGCTTTTAGGGCTATCTCTTATTATCTCAATATCAATTTTAAGGATTCGATCCATCTAGATATTAAGGAGAGAAAAAAAACAGTTCCAAAAGTGTCACCGAGATTTACTGCTACCCAGTGTAGTGCACATTGCTTTCACTGCACACAAACTAGCACTGGAGATCACTTTGACATACAAAGGGATGTTAACTTGATCTCAGATCAAATATTATCTTCTTACAAGGTAATATCTATAAAACTTAATACGCTTTTCCCCCCTCAAATTTAAGTTTACTGTATTGCCAAAAACCCAAAGCATATTAGGTATCCTTTCTCTTATCTTTAAGAGGATGCTTCTAGCAGAAAGTAGGATCAGTTCCATGCCAGGTTGCTCATATTCCCCCAAGAAAGCCACTACCCTAAGCTATACTGAAGCTAGCCAGGCCTTTGAGACCCATACGATCGCAGGGATTGGCAAAATAATTGGCTAGAGTATGGAAAATAAAATATTAGCATTTCTATTGATATTTTATCTAATTCTTAAAACATTTCTATTTTATATATCTCTTTAATAATACAGTATTAGTACATCAACATGTAAATGTAATTCATAATTTACATAATATATTGAAGATCTGTGTTCAAGTTTTTTAAACTCATACGGATAGATCATCAAAAGGTTGAGGATCGCTGCTCTATGGCATCCTCACTCCTCTCAACTATGAACTACGTTTTCTTGCCCCAACCATGACTCTTCCCCACACCCCCATGCCTTCTACCAAAATCCCCTGGAACCATTGCTTTTCATCAGCATACTCTTCTACATTTTCTGGTTCTACCTTTTTCTCTGTCTTAAATAAAAGCAGATGTCACTTGAAGAAATCACTATATTCACAACCCTCTTTAGTAACTTAAAACAAAAAATTCTCTCACATACCTCCTTAGGACTGGCAAGATCCTATATTACTAAGAAGGTGTAATGTACCTAGCCAAAAGAATACATTTCTCAGTATTCTTCAAAGCAAAATATGGCCATGTAACCAAGACTAATATTATGTACCCAGAAATAGTTAGGAAAGACTTCTGTAATGTCTTCGTAAAAGGGGGAATGACAGCAGGGAAATATCTTGCAGACCCTCTCCCTTTTTTCCTCTCGACTACCTAGAATATAAATACTAGATGACTGAAGCCCTCGTACCTATCTTGGGCTGCAAGGCAACCTTGGGAATAGTAACCATGTGCTGGCTGGTAGATTTGAAACTGGAGAATCAGCTGAGGTCCCTGATGACTTAATGGAGTTGGTTCACTAGCACAGGGTACTGCCAACATGAGACTTTCTTTAAACAACAGAGTAAATCTTTATTTTACTTAGCCATTGTTACTTTGGATTTTCTGCAATATACAAGTAAATCTAATTATAATGTAAATACAGCCCATGTTCTCAATTCTTATTGACCCCTGACCTCCAACAACTTTATGTGCTCTCTTTCAGTCACTGGTCATTCTATAATTAAATTACCATCTCAAACTACTGCAAAAATCAATACATCAAGCACCCACTCTCTAATCATAATCTCCTCTTCTTGCAACATTCAACTATGCATGTTACTACAGGTTTCCAGTTCACTGGCTTCTTATAACTTCTTCATTAAGATCAGTCTTCTCCCCTTTAACTTCCCTCTGCAACTAGCTTTGATGTTACAATACATTTTAAGAACTTTATTTTACTATTTCCTTCTACTTCTAAATCTTTTTATTACATCCCTCTGGCAAAAGCATTCTCATACATAAATCCAACTATCCTCTATCTCTATACCTGCATCCAAGCAGCAGAGACTGATGACAGATTGTCATCATTACAAATACAATTATCAATCTTAAATGGGCTTAATAATTGCTTTTGCAACATCCCAATTGATTATTTGAAACACACTTCAATCTCTAAGACAACAAGCTTACTCAAACATACATAGACATCAGGTAATTATTCATGATCTAAATGTACACAGGCCAATATGATAAAATGATAATTTGAAGGATGGTACCGACAGTGTCATCTCCCCACAGGTCTTTTCTCTCTCTCTTTTTAAAAGCATAGTAGTGAACACTATGTGAGGCCGACAATTCATGGAGCAGAGTTTGCTACTTGATAGATCAATTTTGAAAAGAAATATAGGTAACAGCCCAGAGAGTAAGCAAATGAAGTTGATTCTTAGATTGTCCTTGGCTTTAGTGACAGCCATCTAAGGATTTAACCATTAAGCAAAGATGTAGAAAATTAATGCAGGACACATTATCATCCTCCCTCACAATACAAATATAAACAAAATATCCACCTCTTGTCCTTTAGAAGTTAACCTAATCCAGATAGCTAATAGTTAAATATAGTGTAAATACAATATAGTTTAATTAGCTTGGCCTACATTCATTTTTTTCTTAGTTTGTGTGCATATTTAGTCTTTGCAATTTTAAGGACATTATTATATGGTAATATCTTTAACTGAAGAATTGGGTCCTCTCAGCATTGAAAGACTTAGGACAAAAATTGGCCTGGCTTTTATATTTCTGAATACCTTATGTTGTTCAGAATTCTTAAGTACAAAAAATTTACCATAAGATAGATTTTCTACTATTAATAAAAAGGAAAGGACCTTGAATTCACTTAAGAAAACTCAGTTTAAGTACACTAAAATAACTATTTGCCACCGAGATGAAAAAGGATCTCTTTCATAAAGAACTCTGAGACAAGTAATTCATTCTAGCAGCAGCAATATGATGAAAAATTAATGTCTAACATGGAAAATACCTATAAAAACAGAACAAATAAACATGTAGCTGAAATCATTTATAAGAAAATATATTTGATTTATTTCATCAAGGAAATGTGTTTATTTTTATAAATAAATATTATTTGATGAGTAATGAAGCATATTTGCAAAAGGATTAAATACTTTTCCAACTTTAAGTTAATGTAAGAGATTTAGAAAACAAATATTTACTAATTCTGAAGGTATGTGTAATCCAAAGTTCCACAGAATTTGAACATTAACATTCAAACACATCCATGATTATCCGTAAGTACATAAAAACATGAAAAATGTATAATATAAAAACACACAAAAAGATATAGAAGCAACTGTGAGGAATGAGGCTTTAATAGGTTAAAAAATTTGGCACTCGATAGAATATACATTGACATGTAAAAGAAAATTTTATTCCAAAAAATAGAACTGAATGTTATTCTAAGTATATTGCAGATACCTTCTATATGGTTAGTATTATCCTTTGCGAAGGTATCTCTGAGTCAAAGATTATTACAGTTTTTATATAAAATGTATCTAACTAGTTTCCAAATTGAATAAAAATAATTTATGCACACAATTTGACCGAAAAGAAAGGGAAAAAGGAAGCATAATCAAATGCCTGCTAATAAAGAATATTTTACTGTACTTTTCCTTTCATTAAATAAATACTTTTGGAACTCCTGTCATAACAGCAATTTTAAGAAAAAGTTAGCCACTCTTGACTTCCTATTATTTGATGCAATGAAAATAAAAATAAAGGGTAAGAATCTGGGTTTTTCATTGTCCAAAGAATAAACAAATAATCACCGGGATTCTGGATGTTAGTGTTGTGCTGACACATAGCAAACACTAAGTGATGATTTGATTGTTAAAATAAGAACACAGATATCTACTTCTGGCCTTGATGATGTAATTTTGGTTATCATCCCACTGTAAACAGAAAGAAACTGGACAAAATATATGAAATAAATTTTCACACAATAACAACAGACAGAGGAAAACCATGATACCTGGAGAAAGGAAACAAATGAGGTGGCACCAATGATTAGCCCAGCATTCTGCCAGGAGGCATACTACAAACTAAGACCCAAGGAGAGGAGTCTGAAGCAGAGAACAGTCCTCTAGCTGAGTTGAAAAAACACACTGGAGTGAATTCAGGGAGACTGAGGCAGTTGTACATTAAGGGCAGAGTTCTGAAGAGTAGGGAGCTATGCAGGAAAAAAACCCCAGAAATCTGCATAAGGATAACCTGTAGACTCAGCTCAATACTCACATGTGGTGTGCAGGGGAAATCTTCTCAAGGCCAAAAACTAACAGAACCTGTTCCGTAAGCTGAATTGTTCCCAGTGCACACACAAGGCTAGAATGCATTCAAGTTCCAACCAGAGAGAGTGAAGAGTCCTATGTGTTATACTGGGTAGAGAGTCCAAGATGGGCATACTTTGGTAGTGGTGTTAAACTTTCCCTAGAGCAAAGGTTACTTCAGACCTACCCCGAAAAGCTAAACACAAACAAAAAAAGAACAATACATGAAAGAATCAAATTGAATACCAAATTACTTCATTGTTGGCCAGATTGAATACCTTCAAAGACCACAAACTCCACACATTCAAGAACGTAAAATTCACAATGTCCGACCTCCAGTCAAAAATTACTCAAGAGGCTAACAGGTAGAAAAATGTGATCCATAAGAAGAAAAAATATAAGCCAACAGGAGCAGATCAAACAATGACAAAATAATAAAAACAGGAGATAATGACATTAACATACTAGGGAACTATAGAAAGCATATAAAGAAAACCATGAACAGAAAGGAGAAATGGAACATACGCAAGGGAATCCAAATGAAACTTCTAGAGGTAAAAAATACAATATCTGAAATGAAAAACTCACTGGATAGGATTAATAGTATAGACACCCAAAAAGAAAAGATTAGTAAACTCCGGGACATTAAAATATAAACTACCCAAAGTAGTTTATAAGATTTTTGAGACGGGGTCTTGCTCTGTTGCCTAGTTAGAGTGCAGTGGCATTATCCAGCTCACTGCAACCTCCGCCTCTTGGGCTCAGGTGATCCTTCCACCTCAGCCTCCTAAGTAGCTGAGACTACAGGCATGGGCCAGCATGTCTAGGTAATTTTTTTTCTTTTTTTTTTTTTTTGGTATTTTTGGTAGAACAGGGTTTCACCATGTTGCCCAGGCTGGTCTTGAATTCCTGAGCTCAAGTGATCCACTCACCTTGGCCTCCCAGAATGCTGAGATTACAGGCGTGAGGCACCATTCTCAACCAATACCATATTTAAAACTTGGATCTTGATGAGTACTGAAAATGATATTTATGTGGCAAAATATAAAAATTTGTATTTTTACATTTTATAAACTTCTTAAAGTAGTTAAAAAATAAAAATATAGGGTTTATGGTATACATATAAGTACAATGTATGACAACTATAGGCAAAGGACATGAGAAGGGAAAAAACAGTAAAGATCTTTCCTTGTATGTTAGGGGGTATAGTAGACTGATAAGCTGTTGTAAGCATTCTAGAGCAACCACTATAAAAGTAAAAGAGAAGTATCTAGTAACTCCACAGTGGAGGTATGATAGAACCCTAGAAGAACACTGATTATAAAAAAGGCAGAAAAAGGAGAAAGAAAAAGCAAACAACAAATGAGACAAATAGAAAACTAACAGCAAGACTTAAACCCAAACACACTTATTCATTATAAACGTTTTGAACATTGCAATAAAAAGGCAGAGATTGTTATACTAGATAAAAACTTAAGACCCACTTGTAAATATACTATCTACAAGATCCCACTGAACTGGAGTAATAATAACTTGATAATAACTAATATTAAATAAGTAATCACCATGGGTCATATACTCATTTAGTCATCTAAAAATGAAAAAATTGATTCATCCATCAAAATATTTTGTGAAGTTGATCTTACTATTATCCTGAGTATATGAAGCTCACAAGGTCATGCAAACCATAAATGATAGGCTGGGATTTGACTCAGGCACAGCCTGGCTCCAGAGTCACTGTACCTTGCATCAAGCAAGATGTCTCTCTTCATACACACACATAAAATATATAACCACAAATTTGACAAACATGGCAACATGTAATTTGTCTGCACCCTTCATTTTTACATTATGCTGTGGGTTACAGCATCTTCTATAATAAATGTAACTCCATATATCTTTAACAGTTACATAATATAAACTTCCCATACTGATGGGAATTTAGATTTTCAATTATACTGCCTCTTGAGGGATCTACAAAAGTGTGGAGGCTTTTTTAATTTTTTTATTTTAAAATGCAATGTCGGGGGTACTATTAACATTTAAAACAGCAATATCCTGAAATGTACTCGGCAGTCCTGACAACAAAGAATTGCTCCTCCAAGATGTCAACAGTGTTACCAAATAGAAACAATAATAAATTGAGGTTAAAACCCCAAATAGTAAAAACATAAAAACCTGAAAAGCCACAGAAAAATAAATATAAATAATGCAAATGTAACAGCTCAATGAAGAATTTAAGTGAAAGTAGAAACTTATATCAAGCATGGTTATTGAAATCTATTATATATAATCCTTGGCTGTTCAAGAGTATATAAGCTTCCACTTTGAACAACCAAATATAATTGTCATAGAAGACAAACCTTATCAAAGATGCTTAAACTTGTACGAATTAAGCCAAAATTCATATGAATGCCTAAAAAGAAATGAAAGTTAAGAATGTGTTATTTGACTCTGTAGCCCCTTCAACTTTACACGTTTTTCTAAAGAGATGTAAAATGAGTTGATATTACTCTAAAAGGAAAGTATTAAATAATAATTTTTACAAAATAAAATCCATGTTTGCATATATGTTCATAAAAACAAACATAGAAGGAATGGAAGGCTAACGGATAAATCAGTGGTCCAATATTCTGTGTGTTTATTGTCATTATTGCTACAGTAAAGCATCCTGAGTAAGCTTACTTAAAAAAAAAAAAAGTAAGTACTCAAGCAATAAGACTACAGACTCTAGTTTATCATTCAGGAACCAGCAGACTGAAAGGATGGCTTCTTTTCATTGGCTTAGTAAACTAGTCTAAATTTAAAATCCAATTTCTATGTGATTAACCACAACAAAAAATAATAAGAGGCAAGTGATTTATTTTATTTTTAGTTTTTTGAGACAGAGTCTCACTTTGTTGCCCAGGCTGGAGTACAGTGGTGCGATCTCAGCTCACTGCAACTTCTGCCTCCTGGGTTCAAGTGATTCTTCTGCCTCAGCCTCTCAAGTAGTTGGGACTACAGGCATGGGCCACCATGCCCAGCTAATTTTTGTATTTTTAGTAGAGATAGGGTTTCACCATATTGGCCAGGCTGGTCTCAAACTCCTGACCTCATGATCTGCCTGCCTCGGCCTCCCAAAGTGCTGGGATTACAGACGTGAGCAAGTATGATTATTAATGCTAATATTCATGTAGTTTACTATCAATAAAGAAATCCATTATAACTTAGCATTTACACTAAATTAAAATTTTCTTGTACGTCCTGTAACATCTTAGAACTGAAATAACTATATATACTTACGACTTCCAGAACAACTGTACTATATTTAATTTTCCAATGTCGATAAAAACAAATGAAGACTCTTGAGACCATGTATGTACTTTCACTGAGTCTATTAACTTTACAATGTCACCCCCTAGAGGAAACTTTAAAAACTGAATCTTGAAATTGTATACATTTAGTTACTTATGACAAACTGAAAAAGGAAAGGGAAAGTTCCAAGTTTAGCTTTATCTACCGGACCAAACCTGGCAGAATGAAAATATTTATCGAATAGTGCCACTTTTAGTAAATATTCAAATGTTTTCTGGCTTCATTAAAGAAAAGTAGAGAGATAAAGCTCAGAGACATACTGTTTACAGAAAGCATCTCCTTCATTTCCACTCCCCACTTGGGGACTCTCCCAGATTATTTCACTGGCTTTTTGCCTTTTTCTTTTGTCACGGATTATACTAGCCCCTTTCCCCTCACTCTGTTGCTCACTCAATAACTGGTTCTCTAATTACTAGCTACTACCAACAATTTTTCATTCAACTGTTTTTTCACCTGACTTTGGTCATTCAGGTCCTAGTTCTATCACTTAGTAACAGAATGACTAGAAAGATTATGAGGATCAAATCAAGTCAGGCATCTTGAAAGAAAGTGTTGTTACAAATGCCAATCAGCTACATGAATGCTAGTTGTCTGTCTTCCGTATTTGGTGACTACTATATGGCCATACTTCCCTCTAGAGACCATAACTGCCTTAAAATTCCGGTCAATTTGGCTAACATTGTTTGAGAACCTATTCTTTATTATGTAAATATCTCTAGTGGCCTAGCACTACCAGGCGCAGTAAATGAATAAAGACTGGCAGCACAGTGTAAGCCTTCCTGAGTTTACAGTCTAGAAGAAAACAAGCAAATGAAAAAGCCATTAAGGTAAAGCTACACCAAGACACAAAGAACAAAGAGAAGAAACATCTTAAAACTAGGAGACTTAAGAAAAGTCCTCCTAGAAAAAGTGACATTCAACTAGTACCCAAAGGATAAGGATCCAGTGAGTGTGATGGGGAAGAGAAGAGGTATCAAGGCAGAGAAAGTGGAATGATAAAAGGCTTGGAGACAACACAAAGTGCCTAATGTTCTAATAACAAAATGAAATTAATTTGATTAAAACTACAAAAGATGATTCAGAATTCAAATCATGAGGGGTCACTGAAGACAAAGATTTCTTCAGATTGACATATGGAACTGCATGTAGAATTCTGTATCCTACACTTTCATATAAACTTTTCCACATGTTATAAAAGATGCTTTGCAATTTTTAAACAATTACTTTCTACGCAGTGGATATAACATAATTTACGTAACCATTTCCATAATGACACATTTCTAGGTTATTTTGAGCTTATCATAAATGTATAAATAATCATTCAGGAAATTGTGCATAAAGGTCTTACTAAATGTATGATTATTTCCTGAACACAAGTTTCCCCAAATTGGAATTACTTAATTAGATACTTTACAGCTTATCAAAATGCTTTCCAAACGCTGTACCAATCACACAGCCATGTCAGCAAGGATCTGACTACATACTCATTTGTGCTGAAACATTTTTTTACAGTCAAAAATTGTTATGCCATTTTAATTTACATATTACTAATTAGGATGAATGCTAATGAATAGTATTCCCTGCTTCAGTAGTTGTATGTACGTATTTTTAATCTATGGGGATTTTTTTTTTATTTTTAAGGGATATTTATGAGTGTTCTGTATATCAGGGATATTGGCCCTTTGTCACTTGTCTACTGGCAATGTTTTTTCCTGATACAGTATTTGTTAATTTGTACTGTTTGTGTCACATACAGTTTCTACATGTTCACAGTCTACTCCCTGGATTATTTTCACCAAGCATTAGAAGTTCATCATTCTAGTGGCAACAGGGACTACATGTTGGAAGCAAAAACTGAGAAGCTATGACATTAGCTTAGAATGTCAAAGGTGAGGATATGCTAACAGAGAAAATGAAAAAGTAAACACAATTTTAAAACTTTCATGATTGGTTGATTATGAGAGATATGAAAGAAAAAAGAAAGCTTAAGTTTATAACTTCCAGCTAATATATTTCAAAATACAATAGAAATGAAAGATATCCTAGAAAACTCTAATATATCAATCAACATTGGCTCAAAAGGAAAATATTTTTCTAATGGAAGAAATTGAGAAATATAACTTTCCTCAAAAGCACAAAGTTCTGCTGTATCAATAATTTTTTAAAATCTAAAGGAAGCAATAAATCTGCTGCCTTTTAACCCGACTCACATTTGAGGAAAAAAGAAGTAATTTTCTCAAGAATACCTAAGAAACCAACATAACGGTATTACTGAAAATCTCAAAATGATAACATAACTACAATATATTAAGAACTCTCAAACTCAAAAATAAAAATAATGAAAACATGAAGACATTTCACTGAAGCTGATGCACATACAGTAAATAAGCACGTGAAAAGGTTTTCAACTTTATTAGCTATCTGGGAAATAAAAAATTAAAACCACAATGAGATATCACTGTACCTATTAAGAATGACTTAAAAAATAGTGACACAAAATGCTGGTGAGAATGAAGAGCAACTGGATCATTTATCATTCATGTGTTGCCAAAAAGAGTGTAAAATGGTACAGTCACTCTTGAAAACAGTTTGACAGTTTCTTATAAAACTAAACATGCAATTACCATATGATCTAGCAATTGCATTTTTGGGCATGTATCCCAGGGAAATGGAAACCAGGGTCACACAAAAACTTTATGTGATTATATTCACTTTATTCATAATTGTTACAAATTGGAAACAACTTAAATGTCTTCAATGATTAAACTGTTACACTGTGGTATACATATACTGTGGAATTCTACTGAGCATTAAAAAAGGAATAAACTTGGATAAATCTCCAGGGATTATGCCAAGTGAAAAAAGCCAATCCCAAAAGCTTATGTATGATTTCAATTAACAGCACATCTTAAATGATACAATTTTAGAAATGGACAAGTTACTGGCTACCAGGGGATGGGGGTGAGCTAGCAAAGGGAGTAGGTAGCTTATATTAATAAAAGAGCAACAACGGGAATTCTTCTTAACTATTCTCTATCTTGACTATGGTACTGGGTACAGGAATCTACACTTGACAACCTGTTCCGAACTAAATATACACATACAAACAAATTCATGTAAAACTGAGGAAGCCTGAATAAACTGGTGAAGTATCAATGTCAATATTCTGGTTACGGTCTGTTATAGTTTTGCAAGATATTGTCATAGGGGGACATTGGATAAAAGGTACAAAGAATCTCTTTGCATTATTTCTTACAATGACATGTGTTGCATATGGACCTAGAACTATTTCAAAATAAAAAGATTAATGGGAAAAAAAGCAAAAACTAATGGGATTCTTTCCAGAAACTGAGGGATGATTCTTTCCAGAAACATCCCTCAGTTTCTGGAAAGATGAGAAAATTTACTATTTTGCTGCTACTTCTTACATTAAAAAGTTCAAACACATAAACAATAAGCCTATTAGCATTTCCATAGATGACCAAAAGTAATTTGATATACCTTATTTCAACATTGATTCCTGATTTAAAAAGAAAACAAAACACCAAACAACTTTGAAATGTAGGAATATTAAGGTAATTTTAAAAAGTGATAAAACATTGGAGAATTCCCATTAAGGTCAGAAGTAAATCATTTTTGGAAATGATAGAAACACTAGAAAAAAGAGGGCACAAGGTGTAATTCATATGATAATACGACTTATGACTCAATCTAAAATTTATTATAAACATAGTAAGGTAATGTGTTATACATGGTACTGGGATTGTTTCCATTATAATTTGTCATTGATTAGTAGTAAAATGTTAAAAAGAAAAAAGCTATGTATTACTGTATTCAATCAACAGGTAAATTTTACAGGTTATCTACCATTTCTTAGATACTATACTAGGAGTCAGAGATTCAATGATCATCATAAGACATACTTCTTATTCTCACAGAGTTTACATTTTAGTGGAATATTAATAATATTTAGAGAGAAGGCATTCATTAAGAATTTGGAAATTCCATTTACGTGCCAGGTAGTTAAAAAAAAAAAAAAAAGACAACAATCCCTGTCCTCCAAGAGAATCAAGGTTGAAAGGCAAATAGATGTTTATAACACATGTGATGAGGGGCACACAAGAACAATTTCTAGATCATCTTTATGAGGTCATGAAAAGTAATCTGTAGGAAGTAAAATCTGTACTGAGTCAGTAAGTTAGTCAAATTAATAGGAATGCAGAAGGATTCCTGGCAGAGGGCAGCACATAGTCCCTGGAGCTTTTATGAACCAGCAAGTAGTTTAGGAAAATAATCTTGAGTTTTTTTCTCAGAAAAAAATGTTTCCTTGCTCTAGTAATTTATAATAAAATTCTTATGTGCACAAAGATTACAGAAATGTATCCCTTAACATGTTTTTATGTTGATGTCTACACCTTTCCATGAGAAGGTTAAACAGGTACAAAAAAACGTGATTTCTATACATCAGATATTGACATCTAAAAATTGTATCTTTCAGATTAAAATATAGTTATTTAATATTCATCATGTTTTAAAATATAGAAAGTTCTTAAGAGTCAGAAATTTTACATTGTTCTTTTTTCTTTTAACCCATATTTCTATTTACTTAGCCTAAAGAATTTCACTATAAAGGAATAGATTTGTATGCTCAAGTCTTCACTTGATTGATGTATCACATTTCTCAGGAACAAAACACTGAAAATTGAAATTCAAATTTATACAGAATTTCCTGTGAAATAAGGTGCTAAGTGTTAAAATTTTCTTCCCAAATTGAGTCTGCAATTGTTACAATACATAATTGATCAAAACAAAAATAATATACATTTCAATAATCATTAAATATAAAAAGTAATATTTTATTGGCAATGCATCTTATAATGAATTAAATCAAATATTTATGTATTAATATTATTACTATAATGAGGCAGAGGAGACTATTGGGGTTCTATTGCTATTTACTTTTATGAATTAAATTCAGAAAAAATAATCCCCCTCCCCAAAATTCACATAAAGACCCAAATGACAATGGAAGAAATTTTGTCACAGCAAAATCACCAAATTCTTTAAATTTCTTCTGGGTTATAGGCTAAAAACCATATAATCACCTGTTATCAAATATTTTAAACAATTTTTAAGCTGACAATTAAATGAGGCCCACTTTAAAATTTGTTTAAAAATTAGAAAAAGATTTGTTACCCCATCATTAGTTATTCATTTTCTCAATTCCTGCGATGTATGCAAAAATATATTATAAGGACTCATCATCTTCTTTCAATTAGAGCCTTCTAATTTAATGTAGGACACAGAAACCATTGGGAAAACATGAAATACCAGTCCCAACATCCCTCAGCAAACAAACTAACAAAAAAATTAAGGTTTTTATCTATCAGCTGTTTTAAATGTACTTCAGGAAGAACAAAACAAAACAGAAAACCTCAGAGCTGAAGATTTTAGCTCATTTACTTTAAAGAGAATGTCTACCATACTGTTTAAATGGCAATGCAAGTTGCTAATGCCAAACGAATCAGCCAAGTAAGAGTTACTTTTTCAGACAAATACAACTTAATATTACAGCTGGAATGTCAACTCATGTACCATTTTATTTCTAAATTCTAATTCTAAAATAGCAATAAGCTGCAGAGCCTTGTAGGAGCTTGTTTAGATGAAACAAGGTACTCTCACCTTCAGTATTTCTCCTTTGTTCTTTGTTTTGCTCTCAACCCAAGAATGGTATTCTTTAATAATAAATGTAGAATGAGGAGATAAGGTCATCTTATGAAAATTTTTATCATTTTGAGAACTGAGAATACTACAACACAAGACTGTTTTTAATATGAGGTATTACCCTTAACAGATACATGTATAATGTAAGACACTCTGAAATACTGAGATATTTCGCATTGTGGTCCTTCCATGTCCTTGTCCCTACGCTAATCTTCCTCACATCTTCTTGCACATGACGTTGGCCCCAAACTGTTCCTCCTCGTCTTGATAAAATCCAAAATGACCAAACAATGGCTGCTAATATCCCAGAATAACTCCTCCCTCTTCTGAGATCCACTGACCAACTGTTCTTAAAAAGAGACAAACTCCAGGTGACTCCCTGTATCCCCCTTATACAAAGTTCCATCCACTTCCCCACAAATTAAAATGTTCTTTTGGAACCTTTCATGTCTAGCATTTTTTTTCTTTTTTTTGAGGCAGAGTTTTGCTCTTGTGACCCAGGCTAGAGTGCAATGGTGCGATCTTGGCTCACTGCAACTTCCGCCGCCTGGGTTCAAGCAATTCTCCTGCCTCAGCCTCCCAAGTAGCTGGGATTACAGGCATATGCCATCACAGCAGGCTAACTTTCTATTTTTAGTAGAGACGGGGTTTCTTCATGTTGGTTAGGCTGGTCTCAAACTCCCAAATGAACGTTTATTCTCTGCTCTGGCTGATTTTCTTCTATGTAAGACTAGGAAAGACAGGAAGGTCTATCCATTGCCTTAATTAATGGAAGTTTCACTAACACCAGTAATCTGAACTCTTTTGTCTGGACACACTTGAGGATTTTTCACCTTCTCTTTCAAGGTAATACAACATAAAAACATTCAGGATGCATGACAGTATGCCTTTCTGCATTAAAGTGTGAGAATGACAACTGTGAACGGGATGTAGGAAAAGATAAGCAGCATATTATAATACTTTACTACTCTGATCACAGGAGCTTTGTCAAGATCAGTTTCTGGAAGGAAAACATGGAAGTTAAGAATTGGAAAATTGATTCCTTTGGAATTACTCGCCTACCTCAGTTTGAAGAGCACTGGTCTAGCATGACTAGTGCACAACTGTAAGGAAAGAAGTCACTATGAGCAGTGTTCTGTTGAAAAGCAGAATAAGATCCACAAATACAGTAGCCACAGAAGGTATTAATCAGCAAATATAAACTGATATAAGAAAAATTTGAACAAATAATAGTAGATAACATTTTCCAAAATTGATAAAAACAATAAGCCTATTAGCATTTCCATAGATGACCAAAAGTAATTTGATATACCTTATTTCAACATTGATTCCTGATTTAAAAAGAAAACAAAACACCAAACAACTTTGAAATGTAGGAACATTAAGGTAATTTTAAAAAGTGATAAAACATTGGAGAATTCCCATTAAGGTCAGAAGTAAATCATTTTTGGAAATGATAGAAACACTAGAAAAAAGAGGGCACAAGGTGTAATTCATATAGATTTCTAAATCTATAGATTTAGAAAGCAAAAGTCCCCAACAAATACACAAAACCAGAAGGTAAGTACTAAGAGATTCATAAATTGATAATATTTTTAAATTAAGAACTTTTGAACACCAAAGGTTTTCATAGTGAAAAATAAAACTGAAGTGAGAGAAGATATTTACAACACATATAACAGGATTAACATTTAACATTAAGACAGGACTGTGATAGATAAATGGGCAAAAGCAATAAACAAGCATTTAAAAATCAAATCACAAATGGTTAATTAACATATGAAAACATGCTCAAGCTCATTTAGGCTCAGAGAATTGCAAATTTCACTCCAAAGAGACACTACCATTTCACACCCACCAGATTGTCAAAAATTAAAAATTTTAATAACATCAAATGTGGTGAGCATATTAAGTGTTCATTTTATTATTCCTTAACTGTCTGCACATTATATATGCTTTTATATGCACGTATTTCATAACTAAAATTTTTAAGTGTCACCGGAGCAAAAAAAATGTTTCTTCGTTAAGACTGATGAGAGCAGTCTCAGTGAAATACTGGGCATGAAAACCAGACTGCACGGGCTGACAGGCTCTACAAAAGTGTAAAGCTAACTTACAGACAACTATTTCAAACTTACCTATGAAGCTGGACAGGCAGAGCTGCAACTTTAGGGAATGTCATGGTGAGAATTAATATTATATTTTTAAATAAATGAAACTGGATTAGGTTCAGAAAGAAACACCAAGAGGGAGAGGACGACATAAATAAGGAGTCCTTGGTCTGTCACAAAAATACATTATACAGGGACCAGGAACAAGAATTTCCTTTAGGGATGCGAGATTCTTTGTCCTTATTCCCTCACTCCTAAGCCTGTTCACTCCAGTCACAATAGTCTACTTGCTCCTGCTTCCAGCAAACCTCTGCCTCGGGACTTTTATAACCTCTATGGAGAATACTGTTTCCCAGATGGTGCAAGCCATGCCTTTCAGCCTTTTCTTTCCCCAAATGTCATCTCAGTGAAGTGTTCCCTGACCGCTATGAAACTGAAATCCCGTCTGCACTCCCTGCCACCACTACTCCTGAAACTCTTATTCCTTTTCCTTGCTCTATTTGTCTTTATAAGCTTTTAATACTCAGTATGAAAGACTCTAGGTTGTTGAATCTCTGTACCTGCATTGTATGTAAGCTCCAAAAATGCAGCAACTGTAGTCACAGGGCCTACTAATGCTTGGTACAAAGGTAGCTCAATAAACACAGAATGAATGAATATGGACCCTCCTTGAGGAGACTGAATAAAAAGTAAAATGGAAATAATGCTGGAAGATTTGAACAAAATGAAGTAATGCACAAAGAATAATCAATTTGCTGCCCTCAAAAGAGGTGACATTTGAGTTAGCTCTTGAATCATGAGGAGTTTGCCAAGTGCAAGAAAAAGGTGCACATTCCAAGGGAGTAAAGAACACGGGAGGTCTAAAAGGGTTTTGCACATTTTAGAAACAGGGTACACTTGCAGTATGGCAGGGATAACAGTGACCAGATTTTAGCTAACCTTACGATATACATAATAAAGGACGCATTATATCGAACTTCTCAACTCTAAAAATCCTTTTCAGAATAGTTGTTCAGTTACTTGCTTTATTTGCGGTAAAGAGTACAGAATACAAAATAAAGTTAACACAGAACTACTCCCTTTACTCACTGCAAGTTTGAGCTGTTAACTTATTTGTTTTTAATCAAACTGTAGATTAAGCGTATCACACTAAAAATGAAAATATTGCTTTCAAAGGTCTCAACAGCAGTTATTCAAAGAATTTAAAACTAAAAATTCTCTATGGTAGGAGAGAGCAGCGTGGTGGAGAAAGGGGAATGGTCAAATTCAATTGCTTATTTAGTAGCAGATACTCTCCATTTAACCATCTGAATTTTTGAGTTTTCCCTCAGCTTGCATGCTGTCATAAATAACTTTCACTTATTACTATGTTTTCAACTAGTCTATTGTCCTTTTAGCCACATCACTACTTCTTTCGGACACTCACTTTCGTTTCAAACCTAACTCAACTTATTTTCAGGATTACTGTTTGAGATAGGAGGCTCTTGTGTGTATACACAGAAAGAAAACCTTGGAAGACTGTATTCCACAGTTCAAGAGCCTGTGTAATGAGAACTGGAGGATTTAAGTACAAGATAGGAGACGCAGTGGACGCCATGGTGCTCTGGGATTCCTACTGACAGAAGGTGGGGACCCAGGGAGTTCCCTGGGCAGGCTCGAGGTCAAAGCTCAAGTCTAGGACTAGGGGGGCGGGACATGCCCGAAGAACCTCGGGAGGTGTGTGGGCCCTGGAGTGTAACTGGGAAAGGAGGGGCGCGGCCACTCGGAAAGACTCACAGTAATAAGCCACCACAGGGTCCCGCTTGTCATGCTCCTGAGCCGTCCTCAGATGATGCTGTATGCTCTTAAACTGTGCAGGGAGCGGGGGCAGCGGAGCAAGCGCGGCCATCTCTACTCAGGAATCACCACTTCCTACTCGCGCGCCACCGGCACTTCCGCTTCCGTCTGGGCGGTCGCGCACAGCGGCTTTCAGAGCAAATCCTGCCCACTCTTCCGTTGCTCAGAGACGTCAAGTCAACTACGGATGCTCAGCTGGGACAACCTCGTCGTGTTTGGCTCTCGGCAGTTAGAACCCCGAGAAGGCTGAGCAGTTCGACGCTTATGCCACGCATGGCACTGGCGCTCTCTGCTGGTAGGAGGAAGTGTTTTTGTTTTGTTTCACTTTTTGGTTTGTTGTTTGTGGCAAAAGGAAGGATACAAAAGGAAAAACAAGAAAATAATGTCTGTTGAATGGGAGAAAGTATAAAGGCGAGAATTGCCTTTGGCGTCATTCAGGAATTACCACTTCCGGTTAATATTCCGTATTAGTATTTCATATTAATAGTGTCCATTAAAAGCCTTTTTGATTTTAGGAACTTAAATTTCAATTCTTGCATGAAAAGAGAAATAACGTGTTTAAATTTTAAATTACATTTTTCTGTGTTGGCATACTGGATAAAACAACCAGATTTACCCCCAAATTAAACACTAAACATATGAAGCTTAAAGAAGATCGAACTTTTGTTCTTAAGTGGCTAGTATGTATTTTAGTGAATGAATAATCTGCATATCGCCTTTTTTTTCTGGAGAGTAATTAACAATTTGCAAAGTATTTTCATATTTATTATCTTGTCTTAATGTAAGATAGGGTGTCTGGGACTTGTTCAGTGCTGCTAACTCTTAACCTTGTACAGTGGGTATCAGCTTTTCCTTCTATCTTTAATGACTTCAGTTCTCTTCCTCTCCCCTCCATCCCATACTTACATCCTTCAGGACTGCACACTTTATTTACTTCCTCCAATAACCTTCTTCTTTATTTTATCTCCGTTCTCAGTTTTGAGGATTCATCTTAAAACTAGTTTTCACTGAAATCACATTATCCCCAAGAGCCAAAATCTCCAGCTCTGAAGTTTCCCTCTGCCTACTATTTTCTGATCACTCCCTCACCCCCAGAAGAAACCACTCCATGTCCTTATGTTATCCCACTCCACATACGTTGTCTAGACCTATTTGCAAAGTCCATCATCTTATTCTGGGTCTGGCTTTTTTACTAAGCTGGAAACTGAGTTCTGTATTCTTTCGCAATCTCAGCAGCATATTTCGTACCGCTGGAGAATGTATGGTTTCTTTCTTTTCCTCTTACTCCCACTAGCTGGACTTTCCAGTACAAAGCTGCAAGATTGGTAGAGAAATCGATGAAGAAAAGCAGACATGGATAACCATAAATGTTTTCTTTCTATACTCACAACTTTTCATTTATTTGTTTCCTAATACTTCTTGATTCTCAACTGCAGCTGCCCTTAAAGACCAACTTTAAAGCCCACTCCAGGCATTCTCACTTAATTGTTCTAGGTTGGATCCTAAATGTCAGTATCTTTAAAAGTTGTAATGGTACATCTTTAAAATTGTAATGGTACATCTAGGGTTGAGGGCCAGTTCTGTAGTCCATAGATGATGTTTCAAACTCCTCTCACTCTCTTCAAGCTAGGCACTCTGCCCTGATTTCCTTGGTCAACAACTGCATTTCCTGCTATTGAAATTAAGGCCACCACCAGATCTGAATTATTTTGCCTTGCCTCTACCACAACTTTAAAGTAATAATAACTAGCTAACAGTATTTCCTGAGCAACAACTATGTATCATGCATGTTTTTAGGGTCTTTACATTAATTTATTTACTTTGCACCACAACTCTATTAGGAACATATCATTATTATTTTACAGATGAGAAAAATTAAGATACATAGAATCTAGATAACTTGCACTAGGTCACAGCCAGGAAGGATGAGTATTCCACATTAAAATCTAGGTGTTTGGATTTCAGAGCCTGTGCACCTAACCATACTACTTGACTATGATGTCTTTCTAGACCTTGTGTTTTATCTTTTTCTGTTCCATCATCTTATATCTGAGAAACAAATGTTCCTCTTCCTGGTAAAGACTGCACCTTCCTGTTACTCTCCTTATCCCCCTTTTTAGGACTGAAGTTTACCAGTCTCTTTCTCATTTGCATACATTAATGCATACTCTTATTTGTACACTCTCATGAGTAGGGCTGGGGGAAAAATAAGAAAGTAAAAAGGTTGAAATTAGATTTTACTTTATCTGATCTGACAGCACATAGTTTTTTCTCTCTCTTTTCCCTCCCTCCCTCCTTCTCCCTCTCCCTCTTTCTTTCTTTTCTTTTTTCCTTTCTTTTCTTTCTTTTTCTTTCTCCTTCTTTCTCTCTTTCTCTTTCTCTCTCTTTCCCTCTTTCTCTCTCTCTTTTTCTTTCTTTCTTCCTTCCTTCCTTTCTTTCTTTCCCTCCCTCCCTCCCTCTCTTCCTTCCTTCATTCCTTTCAGGGTCACACTCTACGCTGGAGTGCAGCAGCACTATCAGAGCTCACTGCAGCCTTGAACTCCTGAGCGCAAGAATCCTCTTGCCTCAGCCCCCTGAGTAGCTGGGACCACAGGCATACACCACAATGGCTAAATATTATTATTTTGTTGCCTAGGCTGATCTTGAACTCTAGGCTCAAGCAGTCCTCCTGCCTTGGCCTCCCAAAGTGCTGAGCTTATAGACAAGAGCCTCATACTCTCTTCTTTCTAAATATGTGACCCCTTTCATGAGAGGATAATTGATACAATTGAGAAAAGTACAGAGACAATGTTAGTGTAACACACATTTAAATTATGCTATGAAACAAAGTAAATATTAATGACTGTGAGGTTGCTTTTTCTTGTTTTACTATGATATTTTACTAGAAAGATCTAAATTCTTCTTCTCCTTTCATCTCAGACCAGTTTCTAAAGGATCTGACATCACCCTCCAGGGCTAGGCTAGAATGTTGACAAGGGGAGGGCAGAGCTGTAGAACAACATAGGGGATGAAGGCAACCATAGGAAGAATAAAAGGGAGAGAAACTACAAATGACAGGTGTTTTGATGGGAAAAAGAAAACATTTTGCACCATCACCTAGACTCCATGTGTATGTGTGATCATCCGATGATAAAAGTATTCTGTGTCAGTTTGGTCAGAACTACCTTGGTGGCAAATGACAGCACATCAGTCGATGTAATCAGAATAATATATATCTATAGCTGTATCTAATGGGTATACTGTCTGTGGTAGAAATTTGGCTTTCAGTATCAGGACACTCACATCCTATTATTTTAGCATCACCCCCAAGTTGAAATAATTTTTCCTTAAAAGTTACAGCAGAAGAATGATAGGGAAGACCCTCACAACTTGGCCAGGACCACTTGCTACCCCACCTGCCCATAGCTGGGACATGTAGACACTATAAATATTGCATTTTATGTTTTCAACATGGAAGTTTAGTTGTTCCAGCACCGTTGAATTACATGAGCACATTTAAAACAATAAGCTAACTGTATATGAGCAAACATATTTCCAGTGTCTTGATTGTTCCCATTCCATATGCCTATCTTCATGCCAGGTCCACATGATTTTGATTATTGTACCTTTAAAGAAGTCTTCAGAGTATGTATTGTAATTCCTCTGTCTGGTTTTTTTCTTTGCTTTTTCACAATTGTGTTGGCTATTCTACGTCTCCTCTATCGCCATATAAATTTTAGAAACAGCTTGCCAATTTCTATGTAAGTTTCCTAGGATTTTGACTGGAAGTATATTGAATTTACAGCTCAGTTTATAATGACTAAAGTTACAAATAAGTAAGACTTCCAAGCCATGGACACAACATGGTTTATTTTTTCCACTTAAAATGGTGCAGTGGCTCATCCCTGTAATCCCAGCACTTTGAGAGGCTGAGGTAGGTGGATTACCTGAGGTCAGGAGTTCGTGACCAGCCTGGTCAACATGGTGAAACCCCGTCTATACTAAAAATACAAAATCAGCAGTGGTGGCACATGCCTGTAATCCCAGCCACTTGGGAGGCTGAGGCAAGAGAATGTCTTGAACCCAGGAGGCAGAGGTTGCAGTGAGCTGAGAGCATGACCTTGCAGTCCAGCCTGGGCAACAACTCCATCTCAAAAAAAGTCTTTAATTATTTTCATCACTGTTTTGTAGTTTTCATTGTACAGGTCTAGCATGTAGTTTGAAAATTTTATACCTATGCATTTCATATTTTTTATTTCATTGTAAATGATATTCTTTTACATTTAAATTTCATTTTGTATTGCTCTATAGAAAAATTCTTCTTCTTCTTTTTTTTTTTTTTAAAGAGGCAGAGTCTTGCTCCGTCACCCAGGCTAGAGGGCAGTGGTGCAATCATAGCTCACTGCAGCCTCAAACTCCTGAGCTTAAGTCATCCACTCACCTCAGCCTCTGGAGTAGCTGGGACTACAGGCAGGCACCACCATGGCTGGCTAATTTTTTAAAAAATTTTTTTGTAGAGGTGGGGTATTGCTATGTTGCCCAGGCTAATCTCAAACTCCTGGACTCAAGCGATCTTCCTGCCTCCACCTCCAAAAGTTCTGGGATTACAGGCATGAACCACAGTGCTTGGCCCATAAATTTAATTTTTTGGAACATCCTTTAGAATTTTCTATGTATATGATCATGTCTGTGAATAAAGATATTCATTATTTTGCAATTTGTATGTTGTTCGTGTTATCATATTTATTGAATAAATATATATTTAAGATAAAGTTTTATTTTGTTTTCATCTTATTGAATTCCAGTTCAACATTAAACACAAGTGGTAAAAGTAGATAGCCTTGCCTATTTTAAGACTATAGGGGAAACTGTTAATTCCTGTAGGTTACCTTAGATGCTATTTATCAGGTTTAGGTAGAACCTGTTTAAAGTGAGAGGTTGAGGGTTTGGTTTTTGATTTGTTTCATTATAAATGGGTGTTGATAATACAACTTTTCATTCCTGCGGTAAACCCTACCTAACATTATATATATTGCTGAATTATATCTGCAAATATATTTTTGCTAAGAATTTTTAATATCAAGGTTCTGCTGGCCTCATTACATGAAATGGCATATATTCTCATCTAATTCCTAAAAAAAAATTTAGAGTATTATTTCTTCCTTAAACATTTAATGGAATTCACCACTGAATTAATCAGGGCCTGGTGTTTCTTTGTGGGAAGGCTTTGGATTTAAAATTTTAAAAATAGATGTATGGATAGTCATATTTTTTGTTTACGTCTGTCAGTTTTTAGTAGTTTGGAACTTAGAAATTTTTTCATCTAGGTATCAAACTTATTGACCTAACATTGTTCATGATATTTCCTTATAATCACTTTAAGGTTTTAATATGATGTCCCTTTTTGATTTATCTTATGGATGATTTTCATTTTCTTCTTTATTATCTCATATTATCAAACTAGAAATTTATAAATTTTATTAATCTTTTCAAAGAACTGTATTTTGGTTTAATTGATTATCTCTATTATCTTGGGTTTTCTATTACTGTTTCATACTCGTATTTTTATTTGCATCCTATTTAATTTGTATTTAAATTGTCTTTTAAAAACTTCTGAAAGTGAGAATTTAAAATTACTATGTAACTTCTTTTCTAACATAATATTTAGAACTTCTAATATTCTGCCAAACACTGTTTTAACTGCTTTCCACTTATTTTGATAAGTTGTGTTTGCATTTTTGTTTAAAGTAGTTTTTAATTTCCCAGGTAATTTTTTCTTTGATCCATGGGTTAATAAAAGTATGTTGTTATTTTTTCAAACATTTGGATGCATCCCTGATACCTTATTTTTATTAATTTCTAGTTTAATTCCACTGTGACCAGAAAATATAGTTTGTATGATTTCAATCCTTGAGACTTTCTTATGGGCCAGCCAGTGATCTCTACTGGTGAATGTTACACGCACACTTGAAAAGAACGTCTATTCTGTTGTTGCTGGGTGGAGTATCCTATAAATATCAATTAGTTTAAGTGGGTTGTTAGTAATTTATAATTCCTCTGTATCCTTTCTGGTGTTCTATTTACTTTGTCAGTTTATTACTGAGAGAGAAGTGTTGAAATCTTTAGCTGTAATAGGATGTATTTCTCTTTTTAATCTATCAGGTTTTGCTTCATGCATTCTGAATCTCTATTAACTGGTGGCATACATATTACAACTATTATGCTTCCTGATGAAATTATACTTTAATCAATATGAAATGTCTCTTTAGTCTCTGTCATCATTCCTGCTGTAAAATCGACTTGAGTTTTCTCATATTAATATAGCCAATTCAGCTCTCTGATGCTTAGGGTTTGCATGATACATCTTTTCCCATTTATTATCTATAAAATATTTAAGATTTTAAAATATTAAACCTTTTAATATTTAAAAATGTTTAAAGTGGGGTTCTTGTTAATAATTTGGTTTGAGTTTTAAAAAATACATTTAGACCATCTCTATGTCTTTGGAGTGCAAAGATCTTTTGTATTTATTGTTAACTATTGATATGTTTGGGTTTGGCTCCACTACTTTGTTATTATTTTCTATTTGTTTCATCTGTTTTTGTTCTCTTTTTTTCTTTCCTGCTGCCTTTTGTATTAATTGAATGTTTTATGATTCTAGTTAATTTTGTTTGTTTGCTTGTTAAGTTAAAATTGTGTTGCTTTATTAAACTGGTTGTTTTATATTTTATAATATACATCTTTAAGTTGTTAGGCATACTTCAAGTGATAATATGTTTTACATATATTACAAGAATCTTACAATAGTATACTTCTACACTTGATTTCATTTGCCAGAGGTTTATCAATTTTATTGTTGTTTTCAAGAATGATCTGCGATTTATTTATTTTGTTTTCTAATTTGTTACTTTCTCTGTATATCCCTATTAAATTATTTTTGTTCATCTTTGTTTAATACATTTTTATGTTTGCTTTTTGAATTACATTTATTTTTTTTCTTTTTCATAGTAAATGTATTTTCAGCTGTCAATTTTCAATTGACACTACAAATTTGGTCATATCTATAGATTTTAATATGTAGCATTCTACTTCTTGTTAATATAAATTGTCTGAAAAACTTCAGTTTAAATTACCTTATTTAACCCAAGAGCTTTTTATGAAATAGTTTTAAATATTTCAAATGGTTACATATTGCTTAGTTTTAATGTTCTTATTTTTGCTATATTTGCACTTTAGCCAGGAAAATTTGTTTTTATATTTGAATATGAATTTTTGTATATAGCATTTATTATTCAGGACTACATAGCTGTGTGCTAACAATTCTGATATAGCTACTAATAAAATGAAATCATAGAATAGTAGGTCAGTAGTGAATTTACGAGATTGTCTAAACCACCTCTCCCATCTTATCTCTATCTTTAAACATAACAATATGTAGTGTTTACTTAAAAGAAATAGAGGCAAGCAAGGTTTCTTTGGTGACTTAGAGATGCCATCCTTCCACCTTGTCAGTTGAAGTGATCAAGAACCCAAGAAAGCCAAAAAAGCTAGCTATATTTTAATGGGCGCTACAGCAAGGTGACAGCTGGAAAGCAGGAGAGCTCCAGAGATCCGCAAAGGGCCTTTAAGTGAGTCCTGATCAGTATGATATCTTTTTTTTTTTCCAGTTCTTTTTATGAAGCATATTTTTATTGAAAACATGATTAAACATTTGACAATTAAAGTATGACATCTTTAAATACCTTTCCAGGAAATAACTAACTGAAAGAATCGAAAGGAACAATACTCAAGATTCATGCAAGACTGAGAATAGTTGCTATACCCAAAAGCCGGAGAGGAAAAAAATCTCTTAATAGATGGTTATACGTTGACAATACTCTGCCCTAAAGGATGAATCAGAGGAAGAATAAATCCAAGTGTTCATCTATGATTGGGCAATAATGTTAATGGGAAGTCTTCTGTGGGATATTTTGGAAAAAATGATCTTCCCTGAGAAAGAATCCTGAGAGGCAAACCAGAAAAAGGTCCTTTTGCCCCATCTCTCTTCTTTCCTTGGACACAGAGAGAATCTGTTTCTTATAGCAATGGTAATTTATGTCACCACCACAAGTCAACCAGCAGGAGGGTAGAATTCAAGATTTTTGAGACTAATGAAAGGATAGTGTTTCCGAACCACCAAAGAGGCATCTGATAGAGCATTCAGAAAGCTTCTTCCTTAGTAGTGGGGCAAAATTGGCCTTTCAGTAAGTACTACATTGGTCATGTATAACAAAGCTTAAAAGGAAGCAGAACGAATCATCTGTTTCCAAGTAACTTAACTGTGCTCCAGAACTAAGTTGAAGAATATTCATGAGAAGAAAAATAACTGGCATCCAACAGGATAAAACACACAATGCCTGACATTCAATAAAAAATTACTAGCCTTGCAGAGATGTGGGAAAAAATGAGACCCATAATGAAAATGTGTATGTTTGTCAGCAGATTGCGGGAGCATTCCACCTTGAATGCAGGTAATCAAGGGGTGTGTTATCTATAAAAAATTTAAAAATAAGGGTAAAATATTAAACACTGTTGCTGTTTATTAACATCAATGGTTAATTAATCTAAACAAAGAAAGCCAATAAATATCCTTTCTTTATAGAGTGGACTATTTTTACCAGTCCCCACCCTCTTGGCATGCCACTGGCTTACATACAAGAGTATGATTTTATAAAAGTATTAAATCTTGATGATCTTTTTATATTAACTTTTTAATGCAGTACATTTTAAATAATAGACATCAGTAGCTAGTTATGGAGTGAAGATAGGTTGGATTTTCTCCTGTGCTTTCAGGTAGAGAAAACCTCAATGATGAAAACCTTAAATGCAGAAATTCATGATATCAAATAGGCTGCATAAAGCTTAAGGAAAAAATTGGAAACCTTAATATTTGACTATACTCATTTTCCTACTAAGTTACCAATATAAGGCAGTAATACATAAAGATTTTAAATAATATCGAAAGAATCAAATTGTTGGTAAGGCAGACAGATAAAAAGAAATGCACCAAATCAATATAAATTTGTCTCTGAAATAATTTCATAGCTATTGAGATTCACGCAAAAGTCTAACTAAACGCAATATTCCTTTTTGATAACCTTAAATATAGAAGTTATAGTTACAGGACATCTGTGGGCACAGAAGGGGTTTTTCCCAAGAAAAAACAAGGATACCTTGCACAATATTATTCATAGCATTTTTATTTATTTGGTAACTATATTTCTATATCATTTAATATTAAAACTTTCAAGAAAACTGTATGAATAAAATTTTAAAAATGTAATATCCATTTCTTCAAGTTAATGATCAAACTATAGAATTATTCTTTAATAATTAATTTACAGCTTTTGGGCTTTAAAAAGTTATATTTTACGTGAGTGCAAAATAATTACACCCTCAAATTTAAAACTGCATAGTTCCACAGGAAGGGAAATATGAAGATCTGGATTATATCCTGGTTGTATGACTTGGGACACCTAAATTAATCTTCCTAAGCATCAATTTTCTATTCTGTATAAAAAAGAAAATAAATGTTTCTCTGACCAAAAAAAACTGTGATTAATTGAGCTGTATGTGAGAGAACTCTGTAAAAACACTGTTTAAAAATAAACAGTAGTTTTGTATGTTTTATAATAAAAGTGATCAAAATTAAAATAAAATGAAACACTTCTTCAAGAATCCCTATCTTACAACCAGGTATTATATTTTATAGTAGACATAAATTTCAGACACATTGAAGTAAATTTGTTTTGAAATTGTGGTACTCACTGAGTAAGATAAAACTAAATAAAAATGATAAACAACAGTAGCATAACAATAGGTAATCAATTCTTTGGTCATTGTCTGAATAGAAAGTAGAATCTTCTAATACGATCTCAAAAATCTCAGCAACACATAATACTTTTGTAAGTGCTGTGAATGTATACATGGCAATGAGAAAAATGGTTTTTTCAAAGTGTTCTGGAACCTTGCATCTTATAATCATGTTTTCCCCAAGAGATGTAGCATCACACAGGTAAAGAGATTTTATTTGGAAACCAAAGAGATGAATCTGAAGCCAAAATGCTGTTGCCTCTATACTAATTCTTAATAAAACAGAGAGTATATAAATTACAGTGTAGATAGGCTTTTGAAGAATGCATTCTTGATTGATGCTTTTACATGCAGCATAAAGATGGAAAATACCTCCAGGAACCAGGACAATCATAGTCATAATGCCCAGAACAACTAAAGTATGTCAGAAATATCTTAGTAAAGTAATTAACCAATATGTAACTAAAAATACACTCCAAATCCACTAACTTTCAACAGAGGATAACTTAAAAATTCCAAGTTTCATAAAAATCGAACATATGTCTTAATATAATGAAGGTAGTAATGTTGAACATATTTATTGTGAAAACATAGTCATATATAATTGTAATTGTCTCTCAATGACTGATAATGATGCAGTAGTTTATTAGCCAGCTAATTCTATATTCTGAATATAGTTCTGGAGAATAATGATAACATCAGTAGATAATTAAATGCCAGAATTGGAAGAAATTCCTAAAACTCAATTTATCTGAAATATGCAGCTAATTAAAGAAAAAGAAACATAATCCTTTAAAAAAAAACCTGTTAAGAGTATTTCTTATATTATGACATTATTTTACATTTAAAGAGAAAATGAATTTGTTGTAAAGTTAATGTTTATGTGCACACAGAAATACTTGTGGAGAGATTGGCCTGAACTGATTGCAACAGAAGAGATTTATTTCTCTTTTGGCTGAATCGCAACTGAAGTGTAAGGCCTCTTTCCCATGAACTGCAAAGCTTAGTACCCCAAGGAAGAACATTTGGATCGATCCAAAGAAAAGGGTGTGGAATTGACCAATCACAGTTGGAGGTTTAACCTGTTATGATTTTAGGAGAAAAAAAAATCTTTCAAAAACAAACAATAAAGGAGGACATTTAAAAAATCCTTATTATCACATTTAAAAAAATGTAAGATTCAAGAAGTTTGGAAGCCAAATAGACCCTTAGAAATCATCAAATCAAATATAATTACTGCATTATGAGATTTCTCACTATTAAAATATGAAAAGCAACAGTCAATGGAGACATGTTGCTAATCAAATGTGTAAATATGGAAATATTTAACCACCTTTGAATTCAATTAATACCCCCACCACGGTCATACTTTTGAAATAAAATCAGAATATCTAGTGCTTCTTTGTGCAAATTAGATAACAAATCCAGTAGTAAGTTTGGTCCATACACTATCTTAACAACCAAATAATGTTTATTAGTTGTAATTACAGTTTTTCTTCCTACTTCTTAATTATGGAATTGAGAGAGTGAGCTATCCTAAAACAACAACATCTAAAGATACTTCCTGAATTTTTCTTTTTATAGTTTTAAATTCAGAATATTTTGAAGTATATTGTTGATACTTACAGTATTCTCCATAGATGTAGAGGAATTTATTCACCAAGGCTTATGCAAATCAGGTTAAAATACTCAGAAAGGATTCATACAATTGATTTTTTTGTTTGCATAATACTTACACATCCTTCATAGAAGTTTCTGATGTAATTTAGATACAGGTCTCAGGAGATGTTATCCTGGCATTCCTGTAGGTTAATTCTTGACCCACATTGCCAGTTTGCTTCTGCCAGAATCAAACTCTTGCATTCTCTCAAGACTCTTAGAGCAGAAAACACTCATCCCTACAAATTTCTCTCCCCTCCTCCTTTTCTCTTAGATCTCTGGGGCTCCATTCAACCTTCCTATTTCTGTCTCCCCAAAAATGAAAACAAAGAGACAAAAGCAGAGAACATGTGGCCAATCTAATAATCCCTTGACTTACACTGTCCACATAGCCAGCCAGCCAGCCAGGAATACCAGCAAAGCAAGAGGCCAGCCCCACAAAGGCTCTGAGCACTCAGTACTTCTGCAATTACCTGAAAATTGCCTATATGTAAATTAGTGGGTTCTTTATCTTGGAGTTTTCTCTGATAATGTTGAAGTAATCTTTTATTTTCTTTTTATTTTATTTAGATGTTTCCTAAAGGATAAGTACATGGGAAATATTCCTGATTCTTTATTGTTTACTTCCATAGAGTATAATTAATTTCTGGGAAGTCTAAGAAATTGTAACACAGGATATAATAGCTTTTGCATCATTGAATATTATTGATATATTGTTATATTTGTCTAGTTGTTGAATGCTTGCCACAGACATGGAAAAATCTATAATTAGATCTCTGGGCTAAGGAAAAAGATAGGGAACTGCTAATTAAGGCAAGACCAGAAGCTAGCACATATTGTGAGAACAATCCTTCCCATCATTTATTTTGTCCTTCAGTAAACACATCATCTGTTAGACATTGTTATGGGTGTTAAGGATCAGCAGGGATCAAGACAGACCAGTAACTACCTTCTGACTTATATATCTGCTTACTGTCTTCCATCCACCTATAATGTCATACAGCTAATCATTGATGATATCTGCTTTTTTCACTTGCCTTTCTCATTTTCTTGTGATCTGCCAAAGGTTGTGACTCCAGACACCATCACTGATTTCTTCCAGCAAGTGGAGAAGTGACTGCATGATACATGTATTTGTAACCAATAAACAAGGGACAGTAGTCTTGTTGAATAGGAGTGCTGTGCTGGATAGGAAGTAATAAAAATGGACAACATAATGATCCCTCAGAATGGTTAGATAAAAGATATTTGTGTATATTCCCATCTTCTCAGAATCAGAATTTCAGGGTTGTGTTGTGCTGATTCCCATGAAGGGACATCTAAAAGCCCTAACAACCATTTGCATAAGAAGGAATCCTGCTTTGGCTTTTCACTGTACAGTGATGAATGCTATTGTTTAGTCAATAGTATACAATTATCAGACATGTGGAATCATCAGTGTCTCCTTTCAAGGGTGTATAAAATTGTCTTGAACCTTAACTGCAAGTGTAGAAGAAGGAAATGAAGCATCATCATCATTGCTGAGATCTATGAGGGGCCAAATAATGAATACCGATCTTTCTCTTACATGTTCTGATCCAATTGGGTAGTAAGACAAAGGAATAGAGCATATGTGGGCCAAAATATCTCACATAAAGATTAGACTGAGGAGGGATGTTGCTTATCCCTTTAGGAAACTGTGATCCTTAGTGACACTGGCCTCACATGTATGGTAATTGGTAAGGCTGTTTATGGAGTGACAACCTGGGTTTCTTGCATGCTAACAGTTACAGGTTCCAAAAGCAGAGAAAAGGTCGTTCCCAATGCATAAGCATTGTTTAAGCCTCTGCTTGCTTCATATTTGCTAATGTTAATATTAGGCAAATAAAGTTTCAAGATGAACCCATATTTAAGAAACATATTCTACCACTTGATGGATCTGTGAAGTCACATTGCAGAGGTGTGGGTGTAAGAAAAGAAAATATTTGTGGCCAACTTTATATTCTATCATAACGTGCCCACTTGTTACAAATATTAACATCCCTCCCACATGTCTTCACCAACATTCCAGGATGCTAAAACTGTCATCTAATTATAGAACTAAGATTGAAGTCCAGGATTTTGTGATTTGCGTTATATCTGGATGTGACTACTCTTGATCTAGAATCTAGAGAAACAAGGGAAAAGTTGTATTCTACATGATATCAATATACAATGGTATTACAGGGATAGGATAACTACAATAGACACTTCCACTCCAGAAGTGGGAGAACAGAAAATATGTAACGGTCACTGTCTGTAACAGGTCTGGAATCTTGTGAGGAAAAATATTGCCAGTTGTCCCTACTCTGGAAGCAGGGAACATTTCATCAGTAAGTCATGGTAGTATTACCCAGAAAGCTGTTCCACGGTATGTTATACTTTTCTACTTAATGGAAGTGGTTCTCTGGTACATTGTTGTCAGTGGCTTGTAGCTCCATTCTCTGTATTCTTGGCTGAAAGCATCTTTCCTTTTTCATTTAAAAAGGAAATAACTATGCTTGAATAAATAACTTGCTCAGACTGCTTCTTGCCTGAAGAAAGCTGGGGGATCAGAAGTCTTTTTTATAATTTGACCAATATCTGATTTCTTTAAGCCAAAGTAATAGTTGTTTTGGTGGTACAATCCTCTTAATTACCCTTTGGTTTTCTGTGTAACAGATTTAATATACTTAGTTTTAGTAAGAGTCATACAATTAAACATATATTTCTCTCAACAAATATATTTATGGCTATTTTAGGATTCGGCTTTTCTGAAGTGCTTTTAAGATATATAGAAATCTTTTGTCTAATTGAGATAGCCATTAGTCATGCCTTAAACATTTAAAAAGCCTTATCAAAGGACATTATAGCCACATCATTAATTTGACTTTTACCCTAAGACCATTTCTTAATTTTTTTTTCATTTTTAAATTATAAATTTTTTGTTTCTCATTATTCTTTAAGTTCTGGGGTACATGTGCAGATCTTGCAGGATTGTTACATAGGTATACACATGCCATGGTGGTTTGCTGCCTCCATCCCCACTTCACATGCATTAAGTATTTCTCCTAATGTTATCTCTCCCCAACCCCCCTACCTGCTGCTATTGTTCCCCAAGACCCCCATCCCCAAACAGATCCCAGTGTGTGATATTCCCCTCCTTGTGTCCATGTGTTCTCATTGTTCAACACCCACTTCTGAGTGAGAACATGTGGTGTTTGGTTTTCTGTTCTTGAGTCAGTTTGCTGAGAATGATGGTTTCCAGCCTCATCCATGTCCCTGCAAAGGACATTAACTCATCCTTTTTTATGGCTGCATAGTATTCCATGGTGTATATGTGCCACATTGTCTTTATCTAGTCTATCCTTGATGGGCATTTGGGTTGGTTCCAAGTCTTTGCTATTGTAAACAGTACCACCATGAGCATACGTGTGCACGTGTCTTTGTAATGGAATGATTTATAATCTTTTGGGTATATACCCAGTAATGTGATTGCTGGGTCAAATGGTATTTCTAGTTCTAGATTCTTGAGGAATCACAAAACTGTCTTCCACAATGGTTGCACTAATTTACACTCCCACAAACAGTGTAAAAGCATTCCTATTTCTCCATATCCTCTCCAGCATCTGTTGTCTCCAGATTTTTTAATGATCGCCATTCTAACTGGCATAAGATGGTATCTCAATGTGGTTTTGACCCATAATATCAGCCCAAAATCTCCTTAAACTGATAAGCAACTTCAGGAAAATCTCAGGATGCAAAATCAATGTGAAAAAATCACAAGCATTCCTATATACCAATAACAGACAAACAGAGTCAAATCATGAGCAAACTCCCATTCACAATTGCTACAAAGAGAATAAAATATCTATGAATACAACTAACAAAGAATGTGAAGAACCTCTTCAAAGAGAACTACAAACCACTGCTCAAGGAAATAAGAGAAGACCCAAACAGTTGGAAAAACATTCCATGCTCATGGTTAGGAAGAATCAATATTGCAAAAATGGTCATACTGCCCAAAATAATTTATAGATTCAATGCTATTCCCATCAAGCTACTGTTGATCTTCACAGAACTGGAAAAAAACACCTTAAACTTCATATGGAACCAAAAAAGAGCCCACATAGCCAGGGCAATCCTAAGCAAAAAGAACAAACCTGGAGGCATCACGCTACCTGACTTCAAACTATACACTAAGGCTACAGTAATCAAAACAGCATGGTACTGGTACCAAAACAGAGATATAGACCAATGGAACAGAACAGAAGCCTTGGAAGTAATGCCACACACCTACAACCATCTGATCTTTGATAAACCTGACAAAAACAAACAATGGGGAAAGGATTCCCTGTTTAATAAAGGGTGTTGGCAAAACTGGCTAGCCATGTGCAGAAAGCTGAAACTGGACCCATTCCTTATACCTTATACAAAAATTAACTCCAGAAGATGGATTGAAGATTTAAACATAAGACCTAACAACATAAAAACCCTAGAAGAAAACTTGGCAATACCATTCAGGACATAAGCATAGGCAAAGATTTCTTGACTAAAACACAAAAAGCAATGGCAACAAAAGCCAAAACAGACAAATGGGATCTAAACTTAAGATCTTCTGCACAGCAAGAGAAACTATCATTAGAGTGAACTGGCAACCAACAGAATGGGAAAAAATTTTGCAAGCTACCCATCTGACAGACCTAATATCCAGAATCTACAAATAACTAAAACAAATTTACAAGTAAAAACAACCCCATCAAAAAGTGGGTGAAGGATATGAACAGGCCCTTTTCAAAAGAAGATATTTATGTGGCCAACAAACATATGAAAAAATGCTCATCACCACTGGTCATTAAAGACCATTTCTTACATTAGAAAGTTTTACTGGCTAGGGAGCCTAGAAATGAGAAAAAAATTCCCCTGTAGCCAGTCTTGACCTCTCTATATTTTCTCCAGGTTTGCTTGAAAACTCATCTCTAGGCCTCTTTACAAGGTAATGTAGGTTGATTGCTGAAACATGGGTAAGTGAGGGGGAAATCACCTATGATCTTACTGTCTCCTCTAAAGAGCTCAGAAAATTATTAGGGTACATAACACCTGGATGGTGCTGCAGAGCTTGGCCCTTATCTACACTTCTCATCAGATTTCAATGTGAAGAGCAAATACCAAGCAGAGAACTAACCAAATACAGTACATACCAGAAGTGTCATCAAGAAATACAAAGGACCCCATATAAACGAATGGCATCAATTTGAGTAGGAGGGAGCACACAATACCTAAGATCATGGGCTCTAGAATCAGAGATTTGAGATCTCAAAGCAAATTATTTCACACCCTTGAATCTCAGTTTCTCAAACTGGCAATGAAAATAGTATTTACCTCAAATGATTGTTGTATATGGATTATTAAATGATTTGGGGAACATTTATCCTGTCCCTAATGAAAGCCTCAACCAACTATTGTCTCCTTGTTATACAAACCATGATATATTAATAAATTCATACTTCATAAGCAAAGAAGAGTCACTACTTCCTTGAGGGTAAAGAACCTTTGTGTTGGCCAAAGTAAGAGTGTTTTACGGAAGAATTAATAACACATGCAATTTCCATGTCTGTTTTCAGTGTCTTTCTCTTTCTCTCTCTCTCTGCCTCTGTACTTGGAAAATGAGTGCATATTCCTTTCGAGTCTATCAAGATACCAAGACATTTGCTTGTCAGCAAGGACTAGTGGGATTGAACCCTAGAAAAGCTTAAGGCTTTTAGTTAATGTAATCATTGAAATATACCTCTATTCTCCCAGCCCTGGATATTTTTTAAATGACTGGAATATATTAATACATTTTCTGAGTAAATGGGCAAAATTTGAGGCACCGATACCAGTGTGTTTGCTCAAATTTACTTGAAGTTTTGAGTTTCAGATAAAGGAGGCAAGGCAAGCTCAGATTTACTACTACTACTATTAGTACAAAAATTGCTGACATTTATTAATCACTACTATATGCTAGTACTAATCTAAACCCTGGGAGTCATGTATAATCTTTTGATAGATGTACTTGGTGTCCTAAAATTTCTTTCTGAGATTAAAAACATTTAAGACCTTGTAGTGTAAACAAGAAAGGAGGTAATTTCTGTGGAGAACCACAAATAGGATCAAAAGAAATAAAAACAAGTTAAAGCATTATGCATGATTATTAACACATGGAAATTAATGCATAAATGTTATATATTATTACTATTTACATCCGTTCTAATTTAATAGTTTGCAACAAGTTACCAAACATTCAAAGAAGAATGAATACTGATCCCTCTTAAGCTCTTCTGAAAAATTGAAGAGGAACACTTCCAAAGTCCATTTTCACCCTGATATAAGAGCTAGACAAAAACACCACAAGAAAACAACAGGCCAATGTCCCAGAAGAATATAGATGCAAACCCCTCAGTAAAATACTAGCAAACCAAGTTCAGCAACATATTAAAAGAAAAATGCACCAGTGGGATTTATCTTTGAGATGCAAGGGTTGCTTAATACACTGCAAATCAATAAAAGTGATATATCACCTTAATAAAATGAAAAATAAAAACTATGTGATCATTTCAAGAGATGCAGAAGGATTATTTGACAAAATTCAAAGTCAATTCTTCATAAAACCTCTCAACTAACTAGTTATAAAAGGAACTTACCTCGACACAGTAAAGGCCATATATGAAAAGCCCACTGCTAACATCATAATCAATGGAAAAAAACTGAAAGATTTTCCTCTAAGATCCAGTACAAAGTAAGGATGCCCACATTTGCCACTTCTATTCAACATATTACTATAAGTCATAATCAGATCAGTTGGATACAAAAAGACATCTGTACTAGTCTGTTCATGCAATGCTATGAAGAAATACTGGAGACAGAGTAATTTATAAGGAAAAGAGGTTTAATTGGCTTGTAGTTCGACAGGCTGTACAGGAAGCATGGCTGGGGAAAACTTAAAATTATGACAGCAGGTGAAGGGGAAGCAGGCACATCTTTATATGGCCTGACAGAGAGAGTGGGGAGCTGCTACACGCTTTTAAACAACCAGATCTCGGGAGCACTCACATACTATCACAAGAGCAGGACTGAAGTGGAAATCAGCCCCCATGATCTAAACATCTCCTGCCAGACCCCACCTCTAACATTGAGGATTACAATTCAATGAGATTTGGGCAGGGACACAAATTCAAACTATATCAACATCTAAATCGGAAAAAAACAAGTAAAATTATCTCTGTTTGCAGATAACATATAAGTAAGAAACACTAAAGACCCAACCAAAAAAATCCTATTAGAAATGACAAATGAATTCAGTAAAGTTGCAGGACACAAAATCAACACACAAAAATCAGTGATATTTCTGTACACAAAAAAATGAGCTATCTGAAAAAGAAATTAATAAAACAATCTCATTTACAATAGCAATAAAAAGAAAAAATATTTAGAAATTAACTGAACCAAAGAGGTGAATGACTTGTACAATGAAAATTAAAAAACACTGATGAAGAAAATTAAAGAAGACAGGTAAATGGAAAGATATTCATATGCTTGTATTGGAAGAATTAATATTATTGAAATGTACACACTATCCAATGTGATCTACAGATTCAGTGCAATCCGTATTAAAAGCTCAATGGCATTCTATACAGAAATAGAAAAAACAATCTTAAAGTTTACATGAAACTACAAAGGACCCCAAATAACCAAAGCAATCTTGAGCAAGAAAAACAAAGCTGGAGGCATGACACTTTCTGATTTCAAAATATATTACAAAGATTACAATAATCAGAATTGTATATTATTAGCATAATAACAGACACATAGACAAATGGAACTTAAGGGAGCCCAGCAATAAGTCCACCAGAAGGTCAACTTATCTTCAGCAAGAATGTAAAGAAAATCTAGTGGGAAAATGATAGTTTCTTCAACAAATCATGCTGGAAAACTGGATATCCACATGCAGAAAAATGAAATTGGACCTTTATTTCACTCCATATTCAAAAATCAACTCCAAGTAAATTAAAGCTTTAAGTGTATGACCTGAGACCATAAAACTACTGCAAGACAACATAAAGCAAAAGCTTCTTGTCATTGGTCTGATCATGAATTTTTGAATAGGACACTAAAAGCCAGACAATTAAAACAAAAAAAAGGTAAGTTATTTAAATTAAAAAGCTTCTGCACAGCAAAACAAAAAACAAACAAAAATCAAAAAGCACACACACAAAAAAGCAAAATAAACCTTCAAAACCAAAACCAAACAGAACCCCGCAAAACCCAACATTGAACAAGCAACCTACTGTTTTGGAGAACATTATCTGCAAACTGTATATCTGTTAAGGATTAATATGTAAAATATGTAAAGAACTCAGACAACTCAATAGCAAAAAAATTCCCCAAAAAACCTGACTCAAAAATGGGCAGAAGAATGAATAGACATTTCTCAAGAGCAACAGATGGCCAATAAGTATATTTAAAAGTGCTCAACCTAGCTTATTATCAGGTAAATACAAATCAAAGTCACAATAGGATATCACTTCACACCTGTTAGAATGGCTACTATATAAAAAAAGATGTGTTGGTAGGATGTAGAGAAAAGGGAGCACTTGTACACACTGTTGGTGGGAGTGTAAATTGGTATAGTCTTTACGGAAAACAGTAGGGAGAGTCTTCAAAAAATTAAAAATAGTGTGACTTTAATAATTCAGCAATTTTACTTCTAGGTATATAGTCAAAGAGAATGAAATAATTATCCCATAGAGATATCTGCACCCCAGCGTTCACTACAGCCTGATTCAACAATAGCCAAGGTATGGAAACAACCTAAATGTCCATCCACATATTATTGTATACAGGAATCACACACACACACACACACACACACACACACACACACACACACACACACACACACACACACACACACACACACACAGAGAGAGAGAGAGAAATATTATTAAACCTTTAAAAGGAGGAAAATCCTGCCATTTGCAACATGAATGAAAATGAAGCACATTATGTTGAAGGGAAATAAGCCAGACACAGAAAGGCAATACTATATGATCTTATTATATATGGAATCTTTATGCTCAAACTCATAGAAGCAGAGAGTAGAATGGTAGTTGCCAGAAGCTAGTTGGCAGTGGGAAATGGGGAGATGGTCAAAGACTAGAAAGTTTCAGTTATGGAAGATAACTTCTGGAAATCTGATGTACAGCAATGTAATTATAATTAACAATACTGTATTGTATACTTGAAATTTGGTAAGAGAGAACTCTTACATATTGTCACTGTGAATTATCAAACACACAAAGATAATTATGGGAGGTGATTGACATGTCAATAGCTTTACTGTGGTGATTATTTCACAATACATATGAATATCAAAACATCAGGTTGTACACCTTAAATATAATTACTTGTCAGCTACACCTCAATAAATCTGAAAATAAAAAAGCAAGTTACATTTATTGCTTTAGAGCTGTGCTTTTCTATGTGTTCATGCTTATTCATTCCTTATTTCATTTAAATAAATATTGGGCATCTATAATACTAGCTACTGTGCAAAGTGTTAGAAATTTGTGAGAACAGTGTAGCCCTTGCCTCTATGGGGCTTACATAAAAGCATTAGTACTTGTGTATGTATGTATATGTGTATGTACATACATATGTATATGTGTATATGGTTAAAATGTATGCTGCTGATAATTTTCTTAAAATAAACCATGGTTTATATTTAATCCTTCAGAGTATGGTCATGAACTGTCTTGGCTTATTTTACATCTGGAAAACAAGAGAAAGTAATCTCTATATATGTTTTCTCTCTAGTATTTTTTGATACTCAGTATTTTGCATTGTGTCAGAGTAATTTACCTTCCTTCTCATGAGATACCCAGTGATGGTAAAATGGGGTTGAATAGAGGTCAATTTAGGTACTCAAAATAGTATGTTTCACAGAGAGACAGCTGTGATAAGGCAATCTGAATAGCTGCCTAGATTCATAAATCACAACCCTTAGCCAATTCACATCTCACTGAAATCTCTGACCTGCCAAAATTAGGTTTGTCTTTCTGCATGAATAATTTATATTTTCTGGAATGAAACTGGGGATGGCTTAGTAGAAAGGGTCAATAACCAATCATGTTATTTTGAGTAAATGATTTAACCTTCTGGGGTGTGTTTCCATTTCTCCAAAAAAGGGACATACTTGTGAGTATTCTACAGGACAGACCTTGCATTAAAAGGTCTTTCAACTCTGCTCTAGAGGCCCTGTATGTACTTCAAATGTTTTTAAGTGTTTCTCTGACCTTGGGTATTTTCTTGTCACACATGAAAAGATCAATACTCAGAGCTTCAAGCAGACCCCTCTGCAGATCTCTGAAGTTCTCCCTGTTTAGCTTTTACCTCTATGGTACCATATTCTTCTTAGCAAATTCTAACCATCTTTATTCCCTCCAACATTGATCTCTGGTTCTTCAATTCAATAAGACCACTAGGATCTGTTAGGGTTCCGTCTTCCTAAAAGGCGGTGTGAAAACTGCTTCTGGAGTAAGCTGATGCATTCAGGGCTCACTCAGTTTGTTTCCCTTTTCTCAGAGATTACAGTCCTGTGCTACTTGTTTTCCATAGCAGTCTCATCTTTTATAATGATTGTTACAGGTTTTGTCCAATTGTCTAGTTGTTTAGGGCAGAAGAGATTGTTCGATCCCCACTATTCCATTTCTACCAGAACACAAAAGTCTTTAAAACTGGTCTTGTGGTTCTCAATAATGTTCTGAAGAGTTAAGATCATTGGATATAGGACCTCTGAATAAATACAATGTCATGCAATATTTGTAATGTAATACATATGGCTTTATACTTAAAATGAAGCCAATAGATTTCCATGCAAGTGACAAATAGTATATGATCATTAATAAGCCAGCCTCTGTGGGTTGTTTAGTAAAATTCTTAAAGTGAAAGACTCTGAAACTCTTTGTTTCAAGGTCTATGACATTGTTTGTATGGTATTGGTTACATTTTATGCTTTTTTCTGGGTTTCCATTTTTCTTCTGTAACAGGAAAGTAATAACACTTACCTCATAGGGTTCCTGTTAAGATTAAATGAAATAAATTGCATTAAGTATTTAGCATAGTATCTAGACTGTAAATACTAAATTAACATGAAATATTATTATATTGGTTGCTGTTTCTGTGTTGTTATTGAGAAGTTTGTAATTTGTTATATTGTAGATAAGTCTGTGAACCTTTACATCCCTGCCACAACCTAGACTCCTTGGCATCCTTCATGCTTTATGTTTTGGGTGAGAACAGACCAACTTACTTGGCATAACCGGTTGGACTAGCTCTTAGGGCACCAGCCAATGGCAACCAGGAATAGGCTTATAATAAGCCAAGCCTAATGTGATGGTCCTATTTAGATGAGGGTAGCCTGATCCAGTCATATGGTGAATGTTCTGATTCTTCACCTAAGCACCATTTCTCTGCTGCTGGAAATATCAGCTGCTGACAGTGTTCAACTATTTCACTCACAGAGCATAGCCCTCCACTGCAGGGAAATGTTTCAGCCAGCTTATGTCCCTTCCCAGAGGCTGACATATAAACAGTAACTGGCTGTTGTGGTGCTAAAGGGCCTTCTCTCATCTCAATTCCGAACAACACTCAGGGTCCATTCCAGTTGTAGGGCTGCCCTTGGCATTGCCTAAGGCTTCAGTTGCAATGACACTGCAGGTGTTTCTTTCTCTGTTCAGCCCTACCTTCCTCATTTCTTCATGCAGGTGACTTCTGAGAATACTTTTCAATAAACCTTCTGCAGAGAGCTTACCGTCTTAGAATCTTTTCCTATGGAACCCAATCTAAGATACTTGGGGAACATGAATGTAAGACACACACAAATGAGAGAATGCTGTATTCTGACCGCCAACAATCCTCAACTCTCACCCTTCCTGAGACTTGACATAAGGCCAATTAGAAGTAGTGGGATAAAAAGTTATTGTGCAACTGCTAAGATGCACAACAACTACGTCCTTCCTTCTATGGGTTTCTTAAGCACAACTTTCTATTGCCTTAACAAGTCTGTAAATGTTTTATGTTTTTAAATTGAAAGACTTTTATAATACATGTATTCCTAAATATATTTCATGCCTGCTGAGTAAGAGCTTAAAGAGAAAGAAAGATTATAGAGAAAGAGTAAAAGGAGAAGCAACTAGCACAGTGCTTTCTGAAATCCAAAAAAATAATAGCTCTACGCAACTTAGATGTCAGTCCTTCAGGTATTACCAGCTAAAACTGAAGGGATATAAGTGTAATTATTCAATTAACTGGTTCTTCCATTTTGAGACAATCTGCATTATATAAACCTAACTTTTGGAGCTCTCATCTGAAGTAATCAAAAACTGTCATTAGCAAATTAGGAACGTGTGCACTAAGGCTGGCTATGTGTATGTGATGAATGTTCTTCGGAATGACCACTAATATGAGTGTATTAGAACTGGACTGTTAGCATATACCATTCGACATGCTCAGGTTTTTATGTTATTTTAAATCACTTTCATACCAATGGAGTTAATGAACATTATGGCACTAGAACTGGATCGAGTAGATTTATTGGTAGGAAGATTATACTCATCTTTCTGGAAAATACTGATTTTAAAATTTGCACATGCCCAGTTTTCTTTTCTGTTTTTCTATATATAGAGACATATACATATAATAGTCAATGATTTCTGTGAAATTATTTGTAACAAGAGTCAAACTCAGAAAGCCCAGGTTTAATACTACTCCTTTGTCAGTGCTTATTTCTTACGTCATCCCAACTTTCATCAATATAAATTCAATAAGTCATTTGTTATCATTTTACAATGTTGAATATAATGAGAAATTGTAAATGCTTTTGTTGTGTGCTTTAGTGTGAGAAAAATTAATGATTGTCTGGAAAAGCAGTATACTATAGCTGTTTCTTAATTTTGGTATATACTGAATCATATTTTGTACTTTTTTCATATTTGACATTATTGAAATACATAGCATTTGTTTAATTTGTGAAATACTTGTAGAATTGAACTTTGGTGCATATAATCAGTCTTATGTGCATAAACTCCAGATTAATTAATTAAAACCTCATGCTAAATTGCTGGGCTATCATTAGAATTTTCGTTCCTTATTCCCTTTGTGACATGTTACCAGGGAAAATTCACTACTTTGAATAATAATGAGCTAGAGACAAATTTAGCTTTTGAAAGCTGATTAATGTCTTTCCCTGTTGTGAACACCTAATTTATAAGACACCTTTGCTCCCTTTTATAAGGAAAACTTAATGTCCATTATTCCTTGAATTTCTACTTATTAAGTATTGGGGTGTGCTAATTTATGTTTAAAATATTAATGTAGATCTTTGGGTGCAGACCTATTAGAGCTGGGAAAATATGAAACTATATGTGAGATTCATTTTTTATATTAATTATTATATTAATATGCTGCAAACTACAATTATTTGAATTTGTGGAGTCATATGAACTAAAACTATTAAATCCATTACATATTCTCTGGTAGTTTCAAAAGAAGTGATTTCTCTAGCTCTGTATGTTAGGGCTATATACTTTTCAGGGTGTAGTGAAAGCTTCTGTAAATGTCTTGGTGACCATTAGCGACCTTATCCTCATAAGCATTTTCGCACACACAGATAAATGGAAGCCAGTCGTACTATTTATGTTATTGGGATGGGAATGGAAACAATTTAAGACATGAGTTTAAGGTGCTACAAGTTTTAATAACAGTTTTTAATCTATAAAATAAACATAGGATTTCTTAACATTTTTAGTGAGGTGGCAGGTTTCTAATAATGTTAATCATGATCATGCTAGCGGAAGTTAATAGTTAGTAAAAAGCAATTATGCTACTGACAATGATAATAATTATGGCTTATTTGTTTAACAGTGAATAAAATTTACAGTAATAATAAGCTGAAAGATGATTTATACCAATAAATCAGCAAAAATGTATAACAAATTTTAACAGGAGCATGAATAGGTAAGACATAAAAAGAATGTGCCTAAATAATGCCTGACTAAAAATTGCATATCAGTTGTCAAATGATACAAAAAGATCTTGACAAAAAGGAAGACCCTGCTGGAATGAATTCCCCGAAGCTGGTAGACAGAACAACTTGGAATTGATTGGTATTACAGATATGACATAGGAGACTTCTCTTGATTGTCAAGGTTCCAGAACTCAAAAGTATCAGTAGCCTTGTAGGGTTTCAGTACTACTATTTAGTAGATATATGGTCCTAGTAATTTATCCTTGAGTTCTTCCTAAAAGGCTCTGAAGATAGAAGCCCATGGGGGCCTTTATTTATGACCAAACAAGATGTTAATAACATAATCTCTTAGAGACAAACATTCTGTATACTGCATCCTATAGTAACTATAGGCTGAAAAGGTATTTTTGTGTTGATGTGGGTATATGTGTTTGGGTATCTTTTCGGGAGACCGAGAGGGTGAAGAGAGGAATGGGTATTGTATTAATCTGTTTTCATCCTGCTGATAAGGACATACCTGAGACTGGGCACAAAAGAAAGAAGTTTAATTGGACTTACAGTTGTACATGGCTAGGGAGGCCTCACAATCATGGTGGAAGCAAGAAGGAGCAAGTCACATCTTGCGTGGATGGCAGCAGGCAAAAAAGGAGAGCTTGTGCAGGGAAACTCCCATTTTTAAAACCATCAGCTCTCATGAGACTCCTTCACCATCAGAGAACAGTGCAGGAAAGACTGGGCCCCATAATTCAATCACTTCCCACTTGGAAATTGTGAGATTTACAATTTGAGATGAGATTTTGGGTGGGGTCATAGACAAAACATATCAGGTATTAAAGTTCATTCTTTGAACTCTTAAAATCATAATTCAAAGTCATTAGATAATTTTCACAACCATTATCAAATTCCAAAACATTTTAGTGTTTAAAGTTGATGACCACAGGAGCAAACATTAAATCTAAGAACTGAAAAACAACTATTGTTCATAGGAAGAAAGAATTAGTACTTGCATGTCTAGTGATAGAGTACCTCTCTTCTCCATTTCCATTTCTTCTGCACTAGCATAGTTCAGGTCTAGTCTGAATAGTTTCTCCATTGTCTTCTTATTGTCATATTACCTGCTCAAAAACATCTACTCCCAACACCAGAGTAATAATCCTCTGTTTGGCCTTGTTGTTTCCTTCCTGTATCCCCACAGCTTCATGACCATATACCTTAACTCAGCATTCTGAGTGTTCCACAAGTTGGCCTTTCCAGTCTGATCTCCCATCTTGCTAGAAAATCTATGTTTCAGCCAATCTTAACTCCTATACCTCAAATATGCCTTATTTTTTTTCTGCATGTGGACCCTTTGCAGGTTCTAAAAATATTCTCTTTTACTCTACCACTATACTCTCCATCTTCCCCATTAAAATCTTATTCATTTTTTTTTTTGAGACAGAGTCTTGCTCTTGTTGCCTAGGTTGGAGTGCAATGGCGTGATCTCGGCTCATGGCAACCTCTGCCTCCCGGGTTCAAGCACTTCTCCTGCCTCAGCCTCCTGAGTAGCTGGGGTAACAGGCATGCACCATGATGCCAGGCTAATTTTGTATTTTTAGTAGGGACGGGGTTTCTCCATGTTGATCAGGCTGTTCTTGAACTCCCGACTTCAGGTGATCCACCTGCCTTGGCCTCCCAAAGTGCTGGGATTACAAGCGTGAGCCACCATGCCCAGCCAATCCTATTCATCGTTTAGGTTAAATTTAAATTTGTTATCTCCATGATATTATTCCTGGTCAACTGAGTTAAAGCAGATGTTTTGAAATTTTAGAACATTTGACAACACACAGGCTAATATGAGGTCACTTGACATATTTGTATAAATTTAAAAAAACACTTGATTTGAGCAGAAAGTCCTGAAGGCACACAGCTTGGTGATCAATCACTCTGATTGAATTAGAAAAGAGTCTGTCTCATCTTTGCAGATTTAGCTCCTTGCCAGTATGTATGACTTAGTGATAGGACATCTGCTAAGTTTCAGTTCTCTTTTCTGTCCCTATCTAGCTGGGTGGGCTTGAATATATTATTTTACTGCTCTAGATTTACTTATGTCATCTGTAAAATAGGAATAATAATATGACGTTCATAGTGTTGCTATGAATATGACAAGAGATAATGAAGGTAAATTAGCAGCTTGATATCTAACTCATAAACTCTAATCATTAAATTGCATTGACCATTACAACTTAGGTGGTATGTTGCCCCCTTTACTCTCACGGCTCACATGTTTTTCTCCTTAAAGTTTCTGTATATTAAATATAGACACAAATACATTTTTATTTTTATTTGACTGAAACCTTTATTGATGTTCATTATCAAGTCAATACCTCATGTAAATATTAACAGTACCACATTTCTTGAACTCGATGTTATTTTCCTCTGCTGTTGACATCAACTAGACACATGCAGACATGAAATATATATGAGGAATATAAGAGTCTCATATTAATACCCTAACTTTGATTTAGAGTTATGACAGGTTTTGAAAAAGACATTTATTAGCATGATCCATCATTCTCATTCAATTACTGAAAAAATTTTCTATTTCCTGAAAGAAAATTTGTGAAAAAATATTAGATTACCAACCACAAAAATGTCAAAACCACCTAGTTATCTAAAAAAATGAAAAGAAAAAAAGGTGATAGAGATGATTATCTTACACAATAGCAAAGAAAAAGGCATTAGCCTTGACCTATGGAGATTGCCTTCAAGGCATAAAGGTAATTTATTTTTCCAACCTGGGCTCATTCAAATCCTCTTTTATGGCAATATTGCTGCAGGTTATATGCAGTGGGCCAAATTCATATCAGTCTTTTAACCTCTCCAGAACACTTTGCAACTGCATGTATATATAGGCTTTGAGTGGCGCTTTTCCTATTTTGTAATTGGGCTCTTCATGCTGAGAAACCCCCTGAGGGATCAGGAGAGATGGCCATGAAGATGCCATGTAGGGGGAATTGGGCAAAAGGATGATTTCTGTTACACATTAATATATTTGCATGTGGGAAGGTAGGATTGACTTCAATATTTTGGCTACATTTATAATTTATAAAATGTCAAAGCCTCCATGGGAAAAGGTAACATTTCAGGTGGTTATCTTTTATGTTTATGACAATCATTTAGAGGTTTACACATAGTTAGATGCTTCCAAATTTGGTAGGGCTGCTTGATATTCTTGTCTATTGTAGATAAGAAAGCAGGCAAAGTGAGCATCATTTGATTCTTCAAAACTTGTGTTTTGAACCTGCACTATGTATATGGTGGAAAGAATAAATGTAATGAATGTATTTAACCAGATATATGGAATCACTTCATTTTTGTTTTATTTTTGATTATTTTATATTGTTTTATTATTTCAAACAAGACCTACAGACAGGTGATGAAAGAGTTAAAGCTTGTGAGAGGAGCATTTCTTGTATAGAATAAACCTATTTTATAAACCTCACCAACAGTCGAGTGTCAATAAACTTGATACTTAACCACATTAGGTTCCTCATGTGCTTCATACATCCTTTAGTAGTTTCAGCAAAATCAGAACTTTGAATCACCAACTTTATTTTCATTAATAAAGTCTTCATATGCCACTCTCTGCGTGTATGATTCAATCCATTTTCAGAACTGAAAAATAAACATGACTTTAGGCTATAAAAGTAGCATTTCTATTTTTATAGCAATGAGAAAACAATATATAAGGGATTCTAAATCATCTAATGTAGAAAATTCCCATCCTTTGAAAGTGCGTGTTTCAGCTTTTCCAAATGCTAAGCTCAACTGAACCTAAAAGTAGTATCTAGCTTGTATCATAAATTTAGTTGTGGCATTTAAAAAATTTTTGAAAAAAATTATAAAATGAAAATGCTATTGCATTATGGAATAATGCTTTACATTTTTATTGTTTTGTGGTTTTCAAGGATTTTTCAAACGAATTATTTTGTATAATTTTTTTTATAACTTTGTGATATGGGTAAGGCAGATATGGCTTAATAATACTTGCTTTTGTCAGTGTAAATCCTCTTTAATCAAATTGTCATATTTATGTAAATGTAATTTATAACTAATTCTTTTTCTGACATGTCATTCACTGCTCTGGTAACTGTATCTATACTTCAGTAGCGCTGATGAAAATAAAAAGCTGGAGACATAATCATTGTATTTTCATCCTTCTGTTAACTTTGATTTGTTTTCTTTTGCATTTTCAGACAGTGATTTGTAACTGAGATTTACAAAATGTGACCAGCACTCAGTAGGTGGCGCTAACAAGACGTACAATATAAAATTGTCAAATCTATTGCCACAGAGGATTTATTACTGAATTTAGTAATAAGGATGTTGGGAATAAAGGCAGGCTGATTGTACCGTCTCTCATTTGAGAAGTGCAAATGCCATATCAAATTATTTTAGAGATTTATTCAATCCATGCTTTATATTAATTTGAGCATAATGTTTATTGTTTCTTGTCTACTTCATAATATTTGGGGAAAAAAGCATCTTTTTCCACTGAAAACTGAGCCTAGTTGTTCACCTATATGAAGTGCTTTCCTGACATATGCTGCAAGAGGAGAAAAGCTAGATCACATTGTGGTGATTCTGTCAAACCTGAAATGTGGAATTCAAATGAGAATCTTGGGAGCTACTACTAATTGCTTAGAAATTAGAATCCTTCTTATTTTTGAAAAATACCTAGCAGGTTATTTACCAGTTTCCCATTCAGGCCAAGTCTTCCAAGTTGAAAAATTACTATGTTCTTTTTCATTTTGCCTATGCTGGTCTTGAACTCCCAGTCTCAAGCTATTCTCCCGACAGCCTCCCAAAATGTTGGGGTTACAGGTGGGACCCACTACACCCAGACAGAAAATTACTATTTTTTGACTTTGTTAAACATTTGGAATGAAAATCAGATGTACGGTGGCAATTAAATATATATTTTGAATAAGCAAATGCTATTTAATTAGAAAGGGTTGAAGTATTTGCTTACCTTGTCAATTTAGGAATGAAGCTGCAACATGACATTTGCTTTTGTGTTGGGGACAGCCCTGATGGTTCCTGAACAAGTTATTTGGGAGCCATCTCACCAGGAAAGAAAGAGCTACATTTTAAATGGGAATTCAGAGGCGTTTACTTAGAGCCTACTAATGCATGTTCTCTGGTCACCTTTCTACACAGATTAAATCAGTATTGACATTTCTGGTACCCTAAGTTTTTCACTATTCAATTTTCTTTCAATAAAAACCAATCTCATCTCAATTCTAAGTTTTAATTTGCATAAAATGATGTATTCACTTTTTAATAATCCTATTTGAAATTGGTGGATGGATAAAACTATTTTAAAGAAGTTCCCTCAAATGTGACTACGGTTAGGGGACAAATAAGTGACAAGCTAGTTTTTACAAGTAACATTAACAACTGGAAAATTCATAGGAATCACATTATTATTAAACCAAAACAACTTTTCTCGCTAGGAAAATCATTTAATTTTGTTTGGGTTTTACCAACAAATCAAAGATGATGATTGTTGTATCTTGCCCCTTGCTAATAGAAATGACCTCTTCTTGGGTACAGGTTTTGTTGTGTAGGATGTTATAAACCTAAGGCTAAGTCTCAGTGATTTCAGTGTTCAAGACAGAAATTGTGTCATTTTACAGAATCAGGCTGAAATAGTTTCCCCATGGGTGAGCTCTTCTAAGATAAACAATCAACCAACTTTTAAGTGGAGTTTTCTGAGAAAAATTTAATTTACTGTATTTCCTGTCTTCACAAATTTCACAATTGGGTATGTTTTTTTTTGGAGACGGTGTCGCACTCTGTTGCCCAGGCAGGAGTGCACTGCAAACTGCAACCTCTTCCTCCCAGGTTCAAGCAATTCTCCTGCCTCAGACCCTGGAGTAGTTGGGAATACAGGTGCGTGCCACCACTCCTGGCTAATTTTTGTATTTTTAATAGAGATGGGGTTTTACCTTGCTGGCCAGGATAGTCTCAAGCTCCTGACCTCAAGTGATCCATCTGCCTTGACCTCTTAAAGTGCTGGCATTGCAGGTGTGAGCCACCATGCCCAGCTGGTATGTCTTATTTTGATCTATGTCTAATTGATTTTATTTTGATCAAAGCTATTAAAGAGACTGATGTAAACTATATTACCCATTTAGAAGCCTCCATAATTAGGGTGGTTCTGACAGATTTTCTATAAATGAATTTGGCAGTTAAGATGAAAAGCTGATGATCTGGGCAGGTCCTACTCCACCTCCTTGTTTCTTTCTTTTGTTAACACCTTTGTTGACATATAATTCATATCACATGCCATTTACCCATTTAAAGGATTCAGTTAAATAGTTTTTGGTATGTTCACAGAGTGTGCAACTGTCACCATGGTAAGTTTTAAAATATATTATCACCCTCAATAGAAAATCCACATCTGTAAGCATTTCCCCCCAACTCCCCAAGTCCTAGACAATCTTTCTGTCTCTCTAGATTTGCCTCTTCTAACATTTTATATAAATTTCATGCACTCCATTTCATACAAATGTAATCATACAATAGCGACCTTTCAAAATTAGCTTCTTCTGCTTAGCATAATACTCTAAAGTACATCCATATTATTGCTTATTGATTCATTTTTAATGTCATGCAATATTCCATTGTATGAATTTAACATATTTTATTTAATCCATTCATCAATTGATTGGACTTTTGGATTGTTTCTACTTTTGGGCTATTATGAACAATTTGTGATGATTTGTATACAGGTTTTGTGTAGACATATATTTTAATTATATAGGGTATACACCTAGGAGTGAAATTGCTGGATAACATAGGAATTTCATGTTTAGTCTTTTGAGGAATGGCCAGACTGTTTTTCCAAGTGGCTGTACCACTTTAAGTTTCTGCTAGCAATGTATAAGGGTTTCAATTTCTTTATATGCTTGCCAACACTTTTTTTGTGTCCATCTATTTGATTGTAACCATCTGTCTTAGTTCATTCAGGCTGCTATAACAAAATACCTTAGACTGAGTAATTTATAAACAAGAGCAATTTATTTTTCACAGTTCTGAAGTGTGGAAAGTCCAAGATCAAGGTGACTTGTGGTGTTTGGTGAAGGCTCATTTCTATACATGGTGCCATTTTACTCTATCCCTACATATGGGAAGGGGCAAATAAACTCTCTTGGGCCTCTTTATAGGGGCATCAGTCCCATTCATAAGGTTTCTACCCTTATCTAATGACTTCTGAAAGACCCCATCTCTTAATACAATACCCCTAGGAATTAGGTTTCAGTGTATGAATTTTGAGGGAGTAACAAACATCAGACCATAGCATTTCATCTCTATAGTCATCCTAATGAGTGTGATGTGGTAATTCACTGTGAGTCTGATTTGCATTTCCATGATGAGTAATGATGTTGAGCATCTTTTCATGTGCTGATTGCCCATGTATATTCTTTGGAGAAATGTATTTCTTTCTCTTCCCAACAAATACCTGGAGTACATGAAGGAGATTTAAAAAGGCATCTTTTTATTACTTCTGACCTAATATTCTCAAGTCCCAGTGACTTTTTGCAGGTGCTGACCATGGGTGCAAATGTGGAAGGGAAATGTGGGGTCAGAGCCCCCACACAGAGTCCCCACTGGGGCACTGCTTAGTGGAACTGTGAGAAGGGGGCCACCGTCCTCCAGAGCCTAGATGGTAGATCCACTGACACCTTGCACCATGTGCCTGGAAAAGCTGCAGATAGTCAATAGAAGCCATGAAAACACCCAGAGCAGGGGGATGTACCCTGAAAACCACAGGGTTGGAGCAGCCCAAGGCTGTGGGAACACACCTTTTGCATCAGTGTGACCTGGATGTGAGACAGGGAGCCAAAAGATCATTTTAGAACTTTAGGGTTTGATGACGGCCCTATTGGATTTCGGACTTGCATGGGGCTTGTAGCCCCTTTGTTTTGGTCAATTTCTCCCATTTGGAATGAGTATTTATCTAATGCCTATAATCTCATTGTATCTAGGAAGTAACTAACTTGTTTTTGATTTTATAGGTTCATAGTGTAGCACCGGAGTGAGCAGAAAATCAACACCAAGACAAAAGTATGCCAAATTGCAGGGTCTTTACTGCTGGCGGCCACAGGGGACTCATGTCTCTTCAACCTGCGGCCCTGAGCTCAGGGGGAGCAGAGCCTTTAAGCTGCAAAACCACATCCTTGTTCAGGTGGGCCCAGGGGTGTGCAAGACAAGCTGTCTGTACAGAAGCTAAAGTAGCGGTTTGTTGCAAGGGGAGAGGGGTAGCAGTGGAAAATTTTACCCTTAACACCTCAGAACTGCAGTACAATAACAGTTTCAAGAATTACACCTCTGCTCAGGACCCAGGTGGCTTCTCTACAAGATGGCAGTGCTTAGGCTTCTGTTTTAGCCCCTATCTCATTGCTCCCTGTTGTTTGTATGTGAATCAAATCATTGATTCCCTGATTAACACTGGTTGGTCAGTCTGGCTCAATGGCCCATACTGGGATTTTAGGACCATTAACTTTACAGAATTTATTCTTGTTTGGGTTAGTCTGAGTAGCTGATTTAAAAGGCAAGGGCGGAACATTAGTCCCAATATGAGTAATGTTGGGGTCTTGCCAATCCGGTGAGTAGGGAGGTAAGCCAGGGGGACCAGGAGAACATTCTTTGATACCAACTTTTAGCAGCTTTTCTGAGGTGTTTTCTGGTTTCTAGATTTTGCCTAACTAGGGCAAGGCTATCTCAGATAAGTCGAGATGTATTAGCATAAAAACAGCATTGCTCATTGAGAGCTGCACAGAGCCCCCCTTGTTTTAGGAATAGTAAGTCCAGCCCCCGTATATTTTGGAGTACCATTTAGGCTAGGGAGTCTACCTGACTTCTATATTTCACCTGTCCATATATACCCTCAGCCCCCAAGTTCGCCCTGTTGTCTGTTTACTGTCTGGGGTAGTTACAGTTATTTTGTCTGGGCTACAGGACCCGGCAGAGCACTGGGATGGGGGAGATGCCTGCTGAAAGGAGATGAATGAGTCTTTATTTTTGGCATATTCTAGTATGGTAGAGATAGTTTTACAACCCCAGTAGGGGCAAAGGAACTCATTTAAATCTCCACAGTTTCATTTCTTTTGTGGGGTGGACTCCAGATATAAGTATAATCTCATGGTCTGGATTTTTTTCTCTGCTCCTGTGCTACCGCACCCGGCTACACTTCCACTTGTTCTGAATTTTAGGTATTGGCCCAGGAGGGCACACAGGTCTAAGGTGAAGGTAACACGGCTTTTTTTGGGGGGGTGGGGGTGTACTCAAGGGTTAAGTTGACAAGAGTGGATCCCTGTCCTATTAGGGAACTAACATATTCTCCAGTAGAGCCCACCATAAGGATTAATGAGTGGGCTCCAAGGGGGTTCTTTTTCGGGGGCTTACAGCAAGGGTTAGGGAGGCAAGGGAGGTGACCTCGAAGAGCGCAAAAGTCTTAGCTTTAGCGGATCCAGTGATGAGTGGTCGATGCTCCATCGCTGTTCCTGGGGGCAGGCTTAACATGGGTGTGATGAATTCAGGCAGTCAGTCCAACCACCTTAAGTGCGGTGGGAGTGGTCAAGATAACCCGTACAGAGTTCCTTCCACCTGGGAGTCAGACTGGAGGTGGTGAATTTCTTAACAAGGACTGAGTCCCTGGGCTGCAAAGAATGTGCTGGCTGCTTTGCGAGGTCCACTGGTGGGGTTCGAGTGTCTTTGATGAGCCAGTGCACCTGGGATTGGACAGACTGAAGCGCCTGTAAGGACTTAAGGAGTGCATGGTTATGGATTTCAGCTTGCATGATATCTGCGGGTTTTGAGAGCAAAGGAGGGGACCTTCCAAACATGATTTCAAAGGGAGAGAAATCTTTGTGGTAGGGGATACATCGGACACAGAGAAGGATAAAAGGAAGTAGGCTAACCCAATCTTCACCAGTCTCTAAGATAAACTTTGTCAGAGTTTCCTCTATGGTCCGGTTCATTTTCTCGACTTGCCCTGAACTCTGGGGGTGATAGGCACCGTGTAATTTCCAAGATATGCCCAGGGCCTTGGCCAGACCCTGAGAAACTTGTGCTGTAAATGCAGGGCCATTATCTGATCCCAGAATCAGGGGCAAGCTGGACTGAGGGACCAGGTCCTGTAATAGTTTTTTGCAACCATTAAAGCAGTCTCAGACCTAGTGGGGAAGGCCTCGACCCATCCGGAGTACATGTCCACAAATACAAGAAAGCATTTGTAGCCACCCACCGAGGGCTTTGCTTTAGTGAAGTTGACTTCCCAGTGTTCTCTAGAGCCAGCACCCCTAAGTCTTATTTATGCCTGATTAAACCTGCTGACTCCTGGATTTATCCTGGCATATTCATCACACCGAGTTGTGGTTTCCCTGACAAATTTGTGTAGATGTGGAATGTGGTATCGGGCCCTCAGCAGTTTAGTCCTATCTGTCCTAAGTGTGTGTCCTGGTGTGGGGCCCGATCAAGGGCCCGTCCTAAGGTCTCAGGGACCACAGTCCTTGTGTCTGGCAGAATTTACTATTCTGGCGGGGACAGAATTGGGGCTGGCAGAGTTATGAGCGAGGGGGCCACCCTATTATGTCACCCGGGCAGGGAGGTGGGCCGTGCACAGTAGGGGGCTGGAGTTTTCAAAGGATTTCTAATAGAAAGATATTGTAAGCTTAATATAATGGGAGCTGACAGACTTGTGTTTTTCTCTTTAAATATTTACAAGAGGATGATTTGAGCTAGCACAGAAGCGAGAAAAGACTGACAGGGTGTACAGCTGCCATGACTGGTCACACCAGAGGGGTTCTTCTCCCTTGGTTACTTCCAGGATCTCAGGCCTGAGGCCTACTTTTCATAGGAACTGGATGCAAAGTACCACAGCTCCTTTATCAGGAGGAGAGGCACTTGCTCCAATCCTGCCATACAGCGTATGCCCTTTCAGGCAGGGACACCACCACCTGGATTTTTGATTCTTGTCATGGTCTGGCTGTTTTCCCATGTACTGCTTTTGCTCTGTGACTGCTTTAGGCATTTCTCCCAATATATGCTACTATATGGTTATATAGTAGGATTTTATAAATCAGTACTAAATGAGTCAGTATAGCTCCGACTACACGTAGGATTATATAAAGAAAACAGCTGAGTAGTATTACTACAAACTAAGATTTTTTTAGGCACTGGTTGTGCCTGTGGTCTGGACAGTTTTTCTTTCTCGGTGCCCATGGTGGATGTTACCCATATATTAGGATGGGCCCGGGTGTGGGCCTCCTAGCCGCCCCCTTAACCCCTGTTAAAAGATACCTATGAAAAGTGTTCAGAGCCTGGTGACCCCCGAGGTGTTGGGGTCCCATTGGGATCAGGTAGAGGGAAAAATGTCTTAAATCCGGTCTCGGTTTTCCTCTATTATACCTTCCACCAGACCTATAATGGTCTTAAGGACCTTTTATTTAATTCTGCTCTTCTCTTCAGTGGTAAACAGAATGAGAAGTAACTGCTGACAGTTATTCCAAGTTAGGCGGTGAGTCTACAGAATGGACTCCGGGAGTCCTGTGAGTGCCTAAGGCTTTTTAGAGAATGGAGAGTGCTGAGCTTTCCAATGGTATAAGTCACTTGAGGAAAAGGGAATGTGGACAAAGAATGAGTGAGCCCGGCTACTGTCTTCCATTGGGGGTGCCTCTCAGAGGGGAAGAACCCCGGGTGGGTGTGGGGCCCTGCTGCGGGTATGCAGTGGGGACAAGGGCTGGCCACTGGTGCTGTCTGGGGTGGGGTGTTGAGCTTCTTGCTTAGAAGGCCTAGGGTAAGGTGGGGGCAACTCTTGGTCCTCTGAGGCCTTTTGTATGCATTTGATTAACCACGGTGGGGGGCGTTGGACCAGATTCAGCCACTGATCAATGTATGGGTATTGGTCAGGGTGCCCAGGCGGACCCGTCACAACGTTCCATACCACTTGGGTGAATTTTGGATTGCAGGTTCCCATGTCTGGCTACCCTACTCCAAACGATGGCCACTTTAGTTCACACAATGTGCAGAGTTTTCCCAGTTTTAACTTTTCCCCATATTGTCCTGAAAACCCCATTTTGAAATTGGCCGTCATGCATTGGAGGAGGGTGTAGGGCCAGGAGCTAGATGACCCCATCTGGTTTTTCTCGGGGTCCTGGAACCTGTTTTAACTATGCTTTTTGTTTGTTTGTTTTAAGCCAATTTAGATGGAGAAGTTCTGCTGTAGAGAGAGCCAGTTCTAACCAAGATGAATTATACTGAACATAAAGTTCTATAGCTTTTAGCTTCTGAATTTTCCTTTTAAATTTAAGACTAGCTCCACTGAGAATCTGAACCAGCAACCTTGCAGTTGCAGGCCCTATACCTTAACTACTCTGCTAACAGGCCACTTGTAGTAAAGGCAGGCAGAAAGCTTCCTTGAGTTATATTCTGGATGCAAATACTGCACCCTGAGGTGGTGTGGCCTGTCTGAAAGACAGGCGGTGCTAGTGGTCAGCAGAGAAAGGAAAAAAAACACTTTTGGTGTCAGTTTCAAACTGAGCTTGCAGCCACCCTGAGCTCGCAGCTGCTAGGCTGGCTGCGAGTTTCCCACCCCTGTGGTTTTTGGTCACCTTGACACAGGAACCCTAAAAAGCATTAAATTTCTCTCTCTTCTCACTCTCTCTCTCCTTTTCTCTCCTCTTCTCTTTCTCTGTCTCTCTTTCTCCTCTTTCTCTGTCTCCTCTCTTGTTCTTGTCCTCTCTCCTCTCTTCTCTCTTTTGACAGAAGAGACAATTACTCCTTTTTCACCCTAAACGGGTGAAGAGGGCTAGTAGTTTCTTATTTAAGGTTTGATTCCCTAAGACAGAGAAAAATTATCGCCAAGTCACCGAGGGCAGAATTTTTTCTTAGACATGAAAAAGAAGAAGAATGAGGAAAGAAAGAGTGAGGCCTTAATGACAGGAAAGGAATAGGAAAAGAAAAGAGAACAGTTATTTCCAGGGGCATGAACTCAGTAAAGGTCCCCTACAGCCAGTGGTCCGTCAGCTACTGTAGAGTGTTTTCTACCTTAAGGGAAGCAGGCCTGAACCATTGTAACCATTGCATAACAGCAAACAAAAGTCTAACAAAACTGGTGAATCTACAATACAGACAGAATCACATATAGGATTGACAGACAAAGGATGGGTGCCCCCCAGATGGGAGACCAGTCTGATGTCTGCCTGGCCACGTCCCCGGAGGGATATTTCAGGACGTCTTGGCTAAGGTGTACCCATATAAACCACGGGCCTGGTCACCTCAGGATTTTTGGTTCTGAGGTGAATCACTGTTATGCCTTATAATGCTCCCGTGGAACCGCGGGTGGAGGCCCTCACAAGCCCCATAGCCTTCTGGCCATGGGACTACGTATACACACATTCATTCTCACACTCACACAGAGGTTATGGAAAAACAACCGAACGCTGATACCCGCTATACCAGCTACCAGATGCCAGAGCCTCGGGCGACGTCTTGGGGAGGCTTGCCGGAGTCAGAGTTGCAGTGACCGCGTCTGGTCCCCTGACTCGGGCTACAGATACCAATGGACTAGTCCCCAGATTCCAGACCAGACTTGCCTCTGGAGGTTCCCAGGACCCTGAAGAATTTTGGGTGAACGTCGGCAGCACAGTTACAGAGTTGCCACGGGGCCTGAATCCTGGGGCCCTGGAACATCTCAGGGGCGCCTCCCCTAGGGATCCCCAGGGTGGGGGCAACCGCCCGGCTGAGGCTCTGAGACGGCTTTTGTCTGATGATGGACGGAGAAAGATCTCGCTGGGGCCTCCAGATGTAGCACCGGAGCAAGCAGAAAATCAACACCAAGACAAAAGTATGCCAAATTGCAGGGTCTTTATTGCCGGTGGCCACGGGGGACTCATGTCTCTTCAACCCGTGGCCCCAAGCTCAGGGGGAACAGGGCCTTTAAGCTGCAAAACCACATCCTTGTTCAGGTGGGCCCAGGGGTGTGCAAGGCAAGCTGTCTGTACAGAAGCTAAAGTTAGTGGTTTGTTGCAAGGGGAGGGGGGTAGCAGTGGAAATTTTTACCCTTAACACCTCTGAGAACTGCAGTACAATAACAGTTCCGAGAATTATACCTCTGCCCGGGGCCCAGGTGGCTTCTCTATAAGATGGCAGTGCTTAGGCTTCTGTTTTAGCCCCTATCTCAATAGGAGAAAGGAACTTGCCTTGTCTCAAATGAGACCTTACTTTGGACTTAGACTTTTTGGTTAACGCTGGAATGAGCTAAGAATTTGGGGGATTGTTGGAAAGGCATGCTTGGTTTTGAAATGTGAGGACACGATATTTTGGAGGGCCTGGGCAGGATGATATGGCGTGGCTGTGTCCCCACCCAAATCTCACCTTGAATTATAGTTCTCATAATCTCTACATGTTGTGGGAAGTACCTGGTGGGAGGTAATTGAATTGTGGGGGTGGTTACCCCCATGCTATTGTTGTAATTGTGAGTGAGTTCTCATGAGATCTGATGGTTTTATAAGGGGCTTTTCCTCCTTTGCTTGACACTTCTCTCTCCTGCTGCCATGTGAAGAAGGATGTGTTTGCTTCATTTTTGCCATGATTGTTAAGTTTCCTGAGGCCCCCGAGCCATGCACAACTGTGAGTCAATTAAACCTCTTTCCTTTATAAATTATCCAGTCTCTTCAGGTATTTCTTCATAGCAGTGTGAGAACAGACCAGTACATAACCTTACTGGTGTCCCCTTTTCTGTAAAAAGTCATTTATATCTTGGTGCTTTTATTGTTTTATTATTGCCTGTGAATATTTTCACTTTGATATGTCTGAGTGTAAGTTTCTTTGTGTTTGTCCTATTTGGAATTTATTGAGTTTCTTCGATGTGTGGATTAATGTTTTAAGTCAAATTTGGAAGGTTTTCAGTCATTACTTTTTGGAATAACTTTTGTGCTCATTACTCTTTGTCCTCTGTTACTTTCATTATGCATATTTTGGTTTGCTTAATTATTTTCTGCATTTCTATGAGGCTTTTTCTTTCTTTCTTTTCTTTTTCCTTCTCTTCTCTTCAAAGTATATAATCTCTGTCAATCTATCCTTAATTTCACTGATTCTTCTGCCAGTTCAAATCTACTGCTGAGCACTCTAGTAAATGTTTCATTCCAAGTATTGTGCTTTTAAACTGCAGAATTTCCATTTGTTTTTTAAAATAACTTTTATCTTTTTATTGATAGTCTCTATTTGTTGAGACATTGTCCTCATACCTTTCTTCAGTTCTTTATGGTGTTCTTTAGTTTTTAAAATATATTTACATTAAATGCTTTGAAGTCTTTTTCTGCTAAGTTTGACATTTGGATTCTCTCAAAGGCAGTTTTTGTTGTCTACTTTTTTCCTGTATAGGGGTCACACTTTTGGTTTCATTGTATGTTTCATATTTTTTTTGTTGTTGAAAACTAGATATTTTAGAAAATATGCCGTAGGAAATGTGTAAATGGATCCCTTAAAACTTGTCGGATTTTCAGTAACAAGGTGTACTATTTCAATGATGTCTATTTTTTCCCACAATGTGCAGCCTCTGATGTCACTGCTCAGAGGGTTAAGCCTTGGTTATGTGCATAGTCACCGTGGGATGAAGTGGTTTTAGCAATATTCTCTTTGATTCTTTCTTTCTCTGATTTCATTATTAATTTGTCTGCCACTGTAAGTATTACATCTCATTGTTAGCCTCCTTGAATTGCAGGCTGATTGCTTCATAGTTTTTAATAGTGCCTTGGGGGCATTAACTGTTCCACAGCATAATCCAGTTGAATTCAGCCCCCTTTGCAAGACTGGTTTTTGAGGCCTTTCTTTGACATTTGTTCCAACCCTAGGAGGGCTCTTGTTAGCTATCTCTTTCTTTAATTCTCTCTGGCAAACATGTAGCTGGCTTATAATCTAGATTGGTCTTTTCATAGAACTACCAGCTTCCTCATAATTTCTTGTCACCATAATTTTCATTGTTTTTTAGAGTGGCTTTCAGTTTGAACTTCCCCACACTGTTTCACATAAAGTCAGTTCTCTTGGAGAGAGCTTTGCAGCTTTCTGCTTTTAGAACTTTCTCCTGCCCACCCTCCCACAAAATTTCTGATACAGTGATGGGGGCAGGGGCAATGACTTCTTTTCTCTGAGTGACACCACTGCTTTACAAATAGAGCCATGGGCTAGGGTGGTAGCCTCCAGTCTCCTCAGCTTGTCTCTCCCAGCATGGAATATACCCCCTCAAATGGGTTGGTGTGAGGCTGATTAACGGGCTGCTGTACCTGCAGTAGAACTTTTGTCCTACTAGTGTGGTTTATGTATAGTTAAGAAAGCCCAAACCACTCAGCTGATTTAGGGAGAATGAGAATTGTTGATGGCTGCCCCCTCACCCCAGGGGGATACTGTAACACATAACTAGGGGTTGAGGGGAGAGAGAGTCCTGTGTTCTTGACTGAACACACATGAATAGAAGCTTCTGTCATGCTGGGCTGGGGTTGTGTGGAATAAAGAGAGTGGGTGGAATCTCAAATGCCATAGACTTTGGCTGGTTTTAGTAGATATTATTGGAAAATGTTTCTTCATTTCCTGTGTGTATTTTGGAGAATTTGTAAAGTGATTAAACTGTTAAGCATGTTTGTAATTTTCACCAGTTACAATTTTTTCACTGGGGATGTTTTCTGCCATTCCAGAAGTAGTTCTCTCACACTGGACCACTTCTGCTTCTTTTTTAAATAGCATATCTAAAATCCCTGCTTAATTTAGAGTGCAACCTCCTTTCTATCATTGGGTTATGTTGTTTGAACATTTTATTTTCATTTTAGAAAACCCATTTAGTTAAACTTCTTTATCAGACTAAGAAGCTTGCCACTGTTTGCCTCCCTTCTGCAATAGGATAGCCATCACATTCTTGCAAGAAACCTCTACCCTCTGAATGTCTCTTTATATTAGAGGCAAATTTTGTTTGCCATAATTTTCCTATGCTTGGTCCTATTTCCCTAAAATATCTCTTTGATCTGGTAGTATGGTTTTTTTTTTTTTTTTTTTTTTTTTTTTTTTTTTTTTATAACATATATATGGTTTATACAATTTTAACAAAATTCCTGGTGCAAATAGGAAAAAATATGTTTTTTTTTTTAAAAAAAAATTATTTTGTTATGG